>JABUQX010016932.1:10000-30000 GCA_015478945.1 Trachelipus rathkii | reverse complement strand
ATAATTATATTAATAATAATAATAATAATTAATATATTAATATAATAATAATAATAATAATAATAATATAATAATAATAATAATAATAATATAATATAATAATAATAATAATAATATAATATAAATAATAATAATAATAATTAATAATAATAATAATAATAATAAAATAAGATAATTAATAATAATAATAATAATAATTAATAATAATAATAAAATAATAAGAAACATTTTTTGTGTTAATAGTAATAATGATAATAATAATAATAATAATAATAATAATAATAATAATAATAATAATAATAATAATAAATTTAATAAATTAAATTATAATAATAATAATAATAATAATAATAATAATAATAATTAATAATAATAATAATAATAATTAATAATAATAATAATAATAATAATAATAATAATAATAATAATAATAATAATAAATAATATTAATAATAATAATAATAATAATAATAATAATAATAATAATAATAATAATAATAATAATAATAATAATAATAATTAAATAATAATAATAATAATAATAATAATAATAATAATAATAATAATAATAATAATAATAATAATAATAATAATAATAATAATAATAATAATAATAATAATAATTATAATAAAATATTATATTAAATTAAATCACAATCAAATGAAACTTTCACTTCACATCTTTTTCATTCATTGTTGGTGGACCATTTAGAAGCACCCCTAAAAAAAAAATAAAAAAAAATTATGAAACAAAAACAAAAAACAAAAATTTTAATCATCAAATTATCACTTTCCTCCCACCTAAGTTTGGCTCTTAATTTGAAAGCCACCAACTTCATTCCCTCGCTCATACATTTTATAATCCTTTCTTACATAATCCAATCATTCTCTTCCACTCTGCCTCTACACCTTGAAAAAGGTCTAATTATCTCTTATACCTTGTCCCTTTTACCGTTCTTACTTCCGTCAACAAATACATCTTTAACTTCTACTATTTCATTCGCACCTTCTAATCTAACTAACTTCTCTGACATATCCGCAATTTACTTATCAATCTCTCTTACCCGTGCATTCTCTTTTGTTTCGTTCACCACTTCTTCCAATTTCACACAAAACTTACTTTCATCTTCCACTCTCATATTCATACTCCTATTCCTAACATCTCTCAATCCTGCTAACACATTTTCTCACTCTCATCCACGGAAACTTACCTATCGTATAAGTCTGATTCAAACTTTGCACACCATTTCCACTATCCCAATAAAACCTCGAAAAATAATCCTCACTATCATCATCCTCATCAAACAATCCTTTTACTCTACCAACTTTACTAACTTTACTTTTTTTCTTACGTTTCTTATTTCTTCATTTTTCTATTAAAATCAACTCTTTACCTTGTAAACAAAATCATTCCACTCCTTCCACATATCCCTCATTTCCTTTTTCATTCATCCAAAAACTCATACACTGGGTTGAGCATTCAAATATCCAGGGTGGCTCCTCACGGCCTAAACTGCATCTCTTGATGCGCTCTAAACCATTCACTTCTACCATCTTTCCCACTCTCAAGCACATAACTAACTCCATTCGACATCATTCTTTTCACGACATAAGCCCTTTAAACTTTCTCTCATTTACTCACATTAAAAAAGGCCCTTCAATCACCTCTTTCAAAACCATATCCCTTACTTCAAAACTTGTAAACTTCAGACTCCCTTTTCTCCAAACATCCCTGTCACTTTCAGGCAATCCTAATCAAGGTTTAAAAACTTCTCAAAATTCATCACATACATATATGGAGACATACCAGTAGCCCTATGCACAGTCATATTATATGCTCACAACACATTTCCTATCCAATAATCCCATTCATTCTCTCATTCACTCATTATTTATAGCATCTCTCTCAACGTCCGTTCCGTTCTTTCAGCTAAGCCATTCGAACTAGGCATATACGGAGTAGTCCGCACATGATCAATCCCACAATAACTCAACATCTGCTCAAACGCCTGTCCCCACAAGCTTTGGTCCATTATCACTCAACATTCGCTTCGGTTTACCTACACACATTGGCAACAAAACCTCTCTCACTACCTTAGCTTTATTCGCACTAGTCTTATTCTTCATAGTCGCTGCATACGTAAACTTACTCTTGTGATCTACCATCACTACCATTTCTACATTACCACATGCAGTCACCGGCAAAGAAACAAAATCAATCAACACTAACTCAAAAAAGTTCACTTGCACGTCCATTCAAAACACAATAGTTTTACGTACATTCTCTGACCTTTCATTTCTACATTTCGTCACAAGTAGTCCCACATTCATTTCACTATTTTCGCAAACAAGAATTAAATACTCTCTCTTTCATACATTCCCACAATTTAAACTTCACCAAGTGTCCATATCTGTGATGGATCACTAATGCCATCCCTACTGGCCCAATCACAGAAAACACTTGTACTTACAAATCGTCCTCTCGTACTTTCAATGTAATACACCACTTCTCACACAAAAAAATTATACCACATCCACCTTAAACATACTATCCTTATCTACATAATACACATTTTCTTACCTAAAACAATAAATTTTCTCAACTCACATACTATAGGACATTCTTCGTGCATCATTTCGATATCTCTCATACTCAACAATTCCTCATCACCCAAACCAACTCTCACCATTCCTAAAAAATCAGCCACGCATACGTCCCCCTTCTGTATTCCCAATACTTCCCGATTCCCTTTCAGCAGTCTTTCATTCTCTACGTCTACTGACAACCAATTCATTCTTAAAAATTCCATCCCAAACAGAAAATGATATGACATTCGTGCTTCATCAAGTACAACAAACTTATGTTCAACTCTTTCTAACAATCCAATCCCTACTTTTAACAATACCTCTTCCCAAGCTACTAATTTCCCTGCCCAAATCCCTTTTATTTTTACACTTGCATTCCTCCTAGATATCTGCCTCTTCATTTGCTCAAGCTCTCGTACAACTGACACATTCACCAAAGAAATTGGAGACCCAGTGTCAATCGACACACAATATACCTTACCATCCACCTGTACTTTCACTGCCATTTTACCACTCTTCCCATGTTCGCAGTACACTACCTCTTAAATTTCCCCCAAGGCAAATCATTTTCACATTCTCGTCATCCTCAATTATACAATCTTCTACTCCCTTTTTCAAAACATACTTCCTATCATAACTCTTTTTCTCTATTACCCAATTATAATGTATCTAACTCAAACACTGCAAATGCAGTTAACCTACACTGTTCTTATTGATCCCCTCACTCTATAAATTACTGGTCGTTCTCCTCCATGTACACACACAACTACTTTAAACAACTTACTCACCACAATTAACACTTCTTCCAACGGAATCACACCTCCATTACACATAGTCTTTAACTCTCTCACATATTGTCATACCTTCCTAACTCTTTCATACACACCTCAGTCATAACTTCCCTCGCATTCTTCCCATACTTCAGCACTTTTCATAACCAAACTTTCCTTGGATAGATTCTGTAAACCATACAACACACTTTCGAACATAGAATCACCTCCACCTCGACTTTCTTTCCCTTTCAATACTCCCTTAGGCAAATACTCAGAATATATCACCAGCGTTTCACTCATTCCCTCAGTCCCCGGCATTTTAGACATCAAGTCTGCAATTTCATTCCTTTCCTCTTTGACGTATTCAACCACATAATCAAAATCACTCAAATCTTCTAAAATCCTCGCAAGCCTACTATCAACGTCCTCATCCCTGCCAAAATACTCAAAAACATTTGATGATTCGTTCTCACCACAAAATTAATATCATACAAAAACGGACGTAAACAACTTCACACAAAACCTCAAAGCAGTCGACTCGCTTTCAATCGTAGAGTACCTTCGCTCCGTCATACTAAACGCTTTCGAAACAAGTAATAACTCGTTTCCTTTCAATTCATCAATCACCTGTTCTTGTATCAAACAACCCCTGTACAATACCCACTAAAGCTGTGTAAACTTCCTGTGGTTTAGTATACTCATTGTAGTTAGTGTATGCTAACTCGACATCTTTCGCAACTTCTGCTTTCAACTTCTCAAACGCTTCATTCATTCATTCTATCATTCCATTTCACAATCATACTCCTTTTACCAGTTCCATGCAGTCAAAGTCACACAGCCGAACAATCTTTCATAATTTTTCCCAAATTTTACCAAACCCAAAAATTCTCTCAGCTCTCTAACATTCCTAGGTCTAAGAAAATTCCTGACCTTTTCAGCAAACTTCTTCGCTTTCTTCAAACCAGTTGCACTAAACTTATGTCCCAGAAATTCAACCTCACTCGCAAACCATTCACATTTTTCAACCTTCGCTTTTATGCCTACCCCTTCCACTTTTTCAAAACACGGTCATCACTAAACTTCTAATGTCAGGAAAAGGACTCAGTCATCACTATATATCACTATTAAACACATACATTTTAACAAGGAAAATCATTCCTAACCACATTCATCGCCCTTTGAAATGCCGCCGGAGCATTAGCAAGTTAGTAACTCAGGTTTTGCAATTGATATTGTCTTTTGGCAGTAGAAAATGCAGTCACACATCTACTATTCTTTTCCACTGGTATCTGATAATACCTAATCACCAGATCCATTTTCATAATTACTTTCATTCCATACATACCAAACACGCATTCTGACAACACACACATAGGGAACCTATCTTTCACCGTCTTTTTATTCACCTTGCGATAATCACTACATAACCTCAATCGTCCATCAAGCTTCTCACAGGAACAATAGGACTTTTTTCAACGGACTCCACTTTCTTCTAAAACACTTATTCGCTCCAACTCTTCACCCTGCTCTTCAATCTCTTGCGCAACTGGAGGAGGAAAGTGACGAGGTCTTTGGTATATTGGGGTATCCTCCGATAATATAATACGAAATTAAGGTAACTGCGCACCACAAAATCCTCATCGCCTTGACTTAGCGCTTTACTCCTTCTCCCACAACATTCTTATTATCTTTTGCCTTCTCACTTCATTCAAACTCTCAGGCAACTGTATCTTCTCAACCATCTTGTCATAGCCCCAATCTTTCTGATCAATATTACCAGCAAAAAATTACATTTTCCCTCTCAGCCGCTTCCCAGTCATACTACCCTCCACAACCAAAACTGAATACAAATATCTGGCCATATCACCAACCCTTATTCCTCTCACTCTCTCTTTTTGACATAAGGAACCTTCTACATACATACTCTAGGATTTTCCATATCTAATATGCCATCAAGTACATGTGCAACCCTTTTCACTCTGTACCTAGCATCATACCCATCCACCATAAACATACTATCTTTATCTACATCTACCTCTAAATTCGCATTCCACCCCACTTTCACACTAACCACATTATCCGTTTTCAAAGACATGTCTTCCAAAGCAAACACTTCCACACCTTTCACCAATTTCGTCTATACATTCCCTACCTTAATTTCACACATCTGACAATTGCCATCTGTATTAACATTTATCTCTTTCATCATACAATCAGGATGGATAACCATCCCATTGAAACGTAAAAACATATACCCTAACAACAAATCATACTTCTCATTCGTACTACCAATTATATAAAACTCGCCTTCTTCCATACTTACACCTCCAATCTTAACACTCTCCCTAAATATCGTAACAACCGGTATTATCATGTTACTAATCCCCTTAATAATCCCCTTTCCAGACTCTTTCTGATCCTCCTTTTATTCATCTTATCATATTTGCTTTTATACACTACATTGACATTACACCCAGTATCAATAAAAGCTCTCACTTCAATACCTTAACAATAAACATTAGTACTTATGCACTTATCCACCTGACCAGCCAAAAATACATCCGCACTTACAATCCCTTCCCTAACAACATTCGGAACATTCACCAGCTGTAAACTCTACACCTACTCGTTTCCTGGTTCAGTTCTCTTTACCTGATTACTCATACCCAAAATCTCTTTCACCCTTACATTCCTATACCACCTACAGCCGAATCATTAACACCAACATTTCCATTACCCGTATTTCCACATTTGATTCATTTGATTCATTCCAGGTTCTCTTACACCCCAACACCTACCAGCCACGTGTCCTACCTTCCCACATAGAGTACAGGTATTTCTTGGGAACCTGCACATCCTCGAAAAATGAACCTCATTCTCACAATTCCCTCATACAGTTTTCCTCACACTTATACCTTGCGGGCAATCTCTTACCCAATGATCTACACCTCCACATTTCCTACATCCAACCCTTTGTGAGTCCGTGCAATTCATGGCCCTATGGTCCACTTACCCACAACTAAAACACGCCCCATTTTCCCACCTACATTCTAAAATCAAATGTCCCATCTTACCACACCTAAAACACTTCACATTAATACCCCCTGCATTCTCTCTGTTCCAGGTTATATTCATATTTTCTCTAACATTCCCTTGATTGTACCCAGCATTCTCTCACATTCGTATTACCAACCAGTGGTAATCGCATTCATTTCTTCTTCATTCACTTGTCTTTCATTGTCACCCCTATAGAAGTCTTCTAAAAACTTCACAATAACTTCATAGGGATTGCCCTTAAGGGCATCCCTATACGACTTATACTGAGGCACAGGTGAAGTTCTTTCATTAACTCCCCTAAAACTATACATATCATGCCTCTCATATTCCTCTCTCTTTCATTCTTATCAAAATCACGATCATCTATTATCTCTAACACATCCTTCCACTGCAATCATTCCCTACTCTACCTCCTTTTCTCCTTGCGCCCCTCATTTACAAACTCAGCCCCTGCAGGAGGGATAGTCTCCTGGAATTTCTTCATTAACATTTTGTTTTCACTTGTTTCCTCATTCCC
The DNA here is from genome assembly GCA_015478945.1 of Trachelipus rathkii. Classification (NCBI taxonomy): domain Eukaryota; kingdom Metazoa; phylum Arthropoda; class Malacostraca; order Isopoda; family Trachelipodidae; genus Trachelipus; species Trachelipus rathkii. Next base: position 23,067 of record JABUQX010016932.1, on the reverse strand, counting down.
AAATTTCGCTCGAGCCAACGTCTCCAACCTATGTGCATAATTATCCAATATTTCATTCTTTCCTCTCCTAGCTTTATCAAAATCATTCACCCGTCTATACTTTACACCCCCTTTACTCTTTGAACATGATTCAACATTCTTTCCTTTACTACTTCAAACTTCGGCTCACCAATACTCACAATCGCCTTATAAAAATCAAACATTCTCCCTTCCAAAAACTCACATAACTCTTTAACCCAAAATACCAAATTTTCATCAAATTTGTCCTTGCAGTAACTTTCATACTCTCTAAAAAATTCACACACATCCTTAGTTTCATACACATTATATTTGCTGATTTTCGGAATGTCCCTGATAAGGACACTCCTTGCAACTTGAAAGTCGGCCAAACTCAAAGAGTCTTCCGACATGGTGTCCATAGTGTCTTCACCATCATCAATTTCATCAACTTTCTCATTCGTATTATACAAAGAATCTACACTCTTACCCTTTGCTATCACTCTTCTTTCATGCCTTCTATTCTTCGACGTCTTCTTCTTCTGATCCTTCTTCTCTTTTTTCTTTTCTTCTTCCTCTTTCTTCTTTCTAAATTTCGCTTCTGTCATTTTCTCTTTATTCATATCCTTATACAAATCACTTACATTCTTCCCCTCTTCCAAACCGGTATCTCCCTTCTTTCCATTTTCCACCTTCGGAGTAGAGGTCACTTTCTTTCGCACCCTTTTAACTCCAATCTCTTTTGCAAACTTCTTACTCAGCATTTCATCTATTCTTGCCTCCTTCTCATTTCCATTTGCTTTTCCCTCTCTTGCATTCCCTCTTCCATCTCTTTCAGGCGATCAATGAGGTCTTCATCCTCCTTTTGCTTTTCTTTCTTCCTTATCTCCTCTTTCAATCTCTCTACTTCTAATCCCAATCTCATTTCCTCATTCGTAGCCATCTAACCCGTTGTCTATATGTCCCCTCAGTCCTCCGTCCAGGAGCTCAACGTTTGGCACCTAAATTATGTTGTGATTTTTTGAGGCCTCCAACAATCTCTTCAATAGTCGTGGGTCCTGGAACAAAAAAACACTGAGAACAAAAAAAATAATCATCCACACAAAAAACACAGGAAAAAATTCAAACACAAAAACCAAACAATATGAATTTATTAAAAAAAACTACCCACCGCGGTAAGGTTACACGCTATCGCAAACCTTAAACAAAAACTTTTCAACAACGAAAGGGAAAGATCATTTCTATAACTATCCTTTTACATTTGCAGAGTATCAAACTGCAATGACGAACAGCAAAGATGGTACCCTTGGCCCAGATTTAATTTCGAACATAATGCTCCGTCATTTTCCCCTTTTGCAACAGCGTTCTTGGTGGATCTGTATAACATAATCTGGATCGAATCCTCTTTTTAATTTATTTGAACTACAACTTTTGTAATCCGTATTCCTAAACCTGGGAAATATCCATAGTTGGCGGACAATCAAAAACCAATTTTGCTGAACTGTCATACTTGTAAATTAATGGTAAAAATGGTTTCAGGCACCTTCTTCCTGTTATGGAGAGTCGACAGCTTTTCCTAAATTCCAGTTTGGTTTCCGCAAAAATCGCCCCACCACGCATTCCTTGTTAAAATTAAGGCATGACATCTGGGAAGCCTTTTCAACTGGTGGAATGGTTCTTGGTGTCTCTTTTTTGACCTTGAAAAAGCTTATACCACAACGTGGAGAATTGGAGTTCTCCTTAAACTCCGCTAGCTCAAGTTTCCGAGGAAAGCTCTTTCTCTCTATTATATGCCTTCTATCAGACAGATCCGTCCAGGTTCAGTGCTCTTTTGTTCTATCTCACCACTTTATTCAATGAAATCGTTACTTAGATCCCAGCGACGGTCAATTTTTCTCTCTATGCTATATATTGCCGGTGCCAGGCTGGCATTTCATTAAAGGAAGCTTCAACTAGCTATTGAGAATATTTCACAGTGGGGTAATTTCCATGGCTCCACTTCTCACCCACCAAAACCTCACCAGTACTCTTTAGGGAAAAAGGGAGTATAAGAACCTACCATCTACCTCCCCCAACCTAACCTTATATGGTTCACCCATTCCTGTAACTTCACAAGTCAAATTTCTAGGACTCATTCTAGATGACTACCTAACCATAGCACCGCACAGAAAACTTCTGAAAAGACTGTCGTCGCGTGCTGACCTATTACATCATCTCGCCTCAAAATCTTGGAGTGCTGATCGCAAGTCCTTTTACGTCTCCACACCACCTACTAGATCAAAGCTAGACTATGGCTGCTTAGCAATGGTCAGGCTTCCCCCAACTAAACTACGCCTTTAGACCCTACTAAACGACGCATGCCGTTATCTACAATTTAGCTTTTGATCATCCCCCCGGGTGAACCTTGAAGTTGAATCCGATGCGATGCCACTCTCTCTTTGAAGGGAATATATAATGTGCACAAATTATCTTGGCTTTCAAACCCCAATACCATCTGTTCTAAACCGAAATACCTCAGAATCCTTCTTACTGGCATTTGCAGGTTTATAACATACTGAACTTCCTCAATATCCCTTTTCAAAGGGTGTTGCCGTTCTCTACCTGTTAAAGGCATAATTCCTGTCTCATTCCGCATTTCACGGTGAATTACTCTAGGTTTACACGCTCTAAAACATCGGACAGTTGGCTGTGTCTGCTATCTTCCTGACTGCAACATCTCCCATACCCTCCCTCTCAGCTTCAATTTTTAAAGCAGAACTAATGGCTATAATGATTGCCCTTTCTCTAATTCTATTCCTTAACAAACACCACTCTTTTGTCATTTATTCAGATTCACTCAGCACGCTTCCATGCTTAAAGCCCTATTCTAAAAACACAGTGTACGCTGCTGCAAACAATTCCTTCGTCTGCTCCACTCTCCAAGAAACAATATATTGGGCCCCCTCTCGCGTAGGCTAACTGGCAACGAAATCACTAACAGAGAGCCAAAAGTGGCTGCCTCTTCTTTTCGGAGCTGTTCTAGATGCTCCCGGATACCATTCGACAAGGTTGCTTCCCATCAACGATTATTATTCCTGCTCTCCGACAGGCTTTCGATCTTATTGGCAAGAATTGGACGAGTGATCAGCGAAGGGCGAAACTTAGAAATAAAAAGCCGAACGGTGAATGGTCTTCCTCACACCGACGAAAGCGTTTGCAAGGGATACTTGCATGCCTCCGTATTGCCCACACCAATATCACTCACAAGCCCAACTACATGTCACGGGACCCTCCCCCCCATCTGCAAATTTTGCCGTCGCCATACCCCGCAATCTATTCACCATATTTTATGGCTATTCCCCAACAGACCCATTCGCCTTCGTCATATTCGCTACTTAGGTCCATAACACCTTCATAAAAGATTATTCCCATATCTTATCTGAACTCCTTCCCACATTTAATAGTAACTATTTTCTCTTAATCTTCAAGAAGAATATTCTATACAATATAATGATATTGTATGAAATATTACTGTTATAATGTAAGGGCATCTTTTTATTTAGTTTTATTTATTTTACATGAATATTCATTTCCCATCCAATTTTTTTTTTACACTTTTAAAATATGTATGAGCCAGAACCCACCACTGAATTTGATCATTCAACCCAGTATGGTCGCCTCTCTGTGGGCCGTGGTGGGTCTTGTACATGAACTGGCAGGTAATATATATGATATATATATATATACCCTTATAATATATATATATAGATATATAATATATATATTAATATATATATATATATGATATATATATATATATATATATATATATATAGTGAAGAGTGTAATGCAATTTCGATGTTTCGGATATGACTTCTTGTAATGACTGGATAATTAATTAGCTCGACTGAATGTGCAAGCGTGTAAAACATGTAGCTGAAGATTATATAATTTCACTTGCCCAACAATGAAATTGTTTCGGACTCAAAATAGCGGATTCTTATGTTTTCTACCTGCTGAATTTAAAATCACCATAAATAATTAATAATGGATCCGATTAGCTCTTGCTTTGGATATTCAGGACATGTACTTTTGAAACTTTGCCATTTTGGGTTATGAAATTTTGTTTTTGAGAGTTGTCACACCTCTCAACTGACATTACAGAACGTTCCCCAGATGTTTGTAGGTTATAAACATGATAACTGTTAATGTGACTGTTAGTTTCATATTGTTTGTTTTATTTTTTCAAAATTTCTGGTTATGAGAATGCTTATGAAGTGTAAAAATTATGAATCCTAAAAACCAACTGAGCAAGTATTAAATTTATGAATAAGCAATGCATCAGATATTAAAAATTTTCGTCACAAAAACGCAATCTGACGCCTCCTGTGAAGACTGCCTATCAGCAGTATTTGGTATAAAGATAGGGGACCAGAATAAGTCATGGGCTTCCACATATAAAGCTGCAACTCTGGTTCAGTTTACAATGAGATTGGCCGTACAGGTGAAAAATAAAAAACGATGATGACTTTTGCTGTGCCTGTGGGTTTGCGGAGCACTACAAACCCAGACAGATGACTGCATACATTCTGCTGACTCCACCTATAGGGGCAGGATGTTCGAGAGTTAAAAGAGCATCAGTTGAAATAACGGAACTCTCCATCTTGCATTCGACCTTTTCACACATCAGATAGTTCTACATTCCCTACTCAACCTTCAACATTAATGAGCTTGAAGTAGAAAATTAAGACAGTGTGGAAGAAGAAAACCCACAAAGCCGTCCTCAAAACATCCCATGACCCAGATTTGAGTAAACGATGATACACTGCACCGACTGAGTCAAGAGAATTGAGTGGTTATTATTCAGACCTTAATTGTCAAAGGAGAAGCGACCTTTACTAGGCTCAAGACTACAACAATGGAATCTTCTCCAACGGGATGTCAGGGTCTCACAATAGAGAACGTCAGAGGGATCTGCTTCCTTTTTTGAGAGGAAAAAGCAATCGGTTTTTGCTGCGACGTAATGCTTATTGAAATGTTGAATCTTGAACCACTGGTCCAATACTGCTATTCGGGACTAATCATATACTCCTTTGTTGCTCAGTTGCAAGTGAATAACAACGGCACCATCTTTCTCATTGCTATTGGTCATGCAGTTCACATGAAGGTGACTTATGGAAACATGACAGCCCTCCTCGACTTAATCAAGTATGGTGAACACAGGTGGAAAATCTGTGGCGATCTCAAGTCATCGCTGTACTCTTAGGATTGCAACAGGGGTACACTAATTACTGCTGCTTTTTATGTATGTGGGGACAGTAGGGATAGGAAAGCACATTTCATTCAAGCAAGACTGGCCTGCAAGAAATCTTAACTCTAGCGAGAAAAATGTCGTTGCCGAGTCTCTCGTGGACTCAAAAGATGTTCTTCTTCCACCCCTTCATATAAAACCTGGGTCTCATGAAAAATTTGTCAAAGGTATGAACCAGGAAGGAGAGGCCTTTAAATACTTACGAGACCAATTTCCTAGATTGAGTGATGCAAAGGTTAAGGAAAGTATTTTTGTTGAGCCACAAATTCGACAACTTGTAAAAATCCTGCGAGTTTGATTGAGTTCTTGGAGGGGAAAGAAGAAAGGAAGCCTGGGAAACCTTAAAGGGATTATAGATGATTCTGTAAGGCAACAAAGAGATAATAACTACGTCAGTTGGTGGACAGAGCTTCTGGAAAATAACCATACAACTTGCGGATGCCACCATTGTTCCCTTAAAAATCATTCTTCACTACCACAAACTTCTTTCCCTCCTAGTGTGGAGCTGAACATTACTGTACACCGAGAAAAGATCCATCAGGATATTCTGTAATGAAACAAAATTATCAGGCCGTTGGAATAAAGCTATGCTTGCGGATTACTGCTGGTCTGTGTGTAGGATGCTCCGGAACTCACTTGCAAGAGGCAAGTCAAAAGAAAACGATCTCATGAAGCACCGAACATGATCACTCTTCACACGAACCACATGCCAGGTATTTCATCCTCAATTTATAACTACTTATAGAAGTAACTGTCATCAACAATATTAAAATGCATTTCATGTGTTGATGGCATATGTAATAAAATCAGGGCTGCGGAGTCAGAGTCGGAGTCGGGAGTCGGAAGGTCGTGAGTCGTGCAATTTCCCGGATCGGAGTCGGGATCGGCAGATCGGAGTCGAGTCGAAAACTCTGTGCAAGTGGTAAGTCGGAGTCGAGTCGAGTCGAAAATTTTTGTTTAAGTGAGTCGGAGTCGGAGTCGAGTCTAAAATTTAGAGAACTATTATTATTATTATTATTATTATTATGAATATTATTATCATAATTATTATTATTATTATTATTATTATTATCTATTATTATATTATATTATTATTATTATTATATTATTAATTATATTATAGTTATTATTAATTATTAATTATTATAAAGTTTTTTATTTTATTTCAACATTCTAAATATGATAAGCATTATTAATTATTTATAAATTTTAAAATTCTTAAAAAAATTTTTGGAAATAATAATATACAGAAGAAGATATATTTACATTTAGATTTCCCGACGCGTTTCGTCTCTATACTTGAACATCTCAGAGATTATTTCTTGTAAGCGAATGAGTTTTTAAATTAATATATAATAAATCAGATGATATTGAGTCTGACTGATTAATACATAAAATTTTATGTTAAGGTCTGTTGCGTGCTTTAGAGTAAAAGCCTCGCAATTTTAAGTTCTGGACTTCACACATCCGTATAATATTGTGAAGTGTTTGAAATATTACAATAGTCGCTGATTGACCATTCGTAAATGTCAAAGATTTTGCGGGACTTAGAGATGTTGATCATGCCCTGTCGACACTATGTTCTTCGTGTAACTTAAGATATAAGACGACAGTACGATCTAAACTCAGGGCATTAAAATTGGTACACACGTGATGTTATCCCTGTCAAAGCATCTCATTTGCTAAAGAAGGAGCAGTGTTTGACTAGTATAGTCTGACCTTATTTTGAGTGTCTTAGTTTTGAGGTGAGAATTCGAAAATATACGAAGGCACTTCTCGGTTCCTTTATTTGACAAATAACCATTGAAGATTGAAGAAGAAATTTACAATTTTCATTAATTTATTTTTTTTTATTATATACTTTGTAAGGGTTTTATTAAATTTAAATTTTCAACTGAATATTGCTGGATAGACACAGTTATTAATTTTACTAATGACGGCAGAAAATTTCTATCATCAAAGTTTCCAGTTGAACATAGTTGTATGCTCTGTAAACTAAAAATTTTTGACGATAATCTTTGTTAAATAGTCGGTGAATAGGAGCCATATTCATATACAGACCTATCAGTGGTTTTGCATGCTTGCCTGTTAATAAATGAAGCCGTCAGAATACATTGATTTTGATGTTAAAAAAACAGATAGCATTATTAACTAAGTTTCGTATGTGAAATATAAGCATTGACAAAAACAACTTTGAATTCTATGATAGAACTGAGTTATATATCATTTCCTAAAAAGTGAGGTGTCGTCGACATACCTTATGAAAATACGGGGTTAAAGTTGTTTGTTTACGAAGGATTATGTTTTTCCAGATTGGACATCTAGAAGTCAGCAAAATGTAGGTCCAAGTAGTCAGCCCATCGGCAGTCCATCAGTTTTTATATATATGTTTTCTTAAATTTAAACGGTGTTTGATTACAACAAATTAATAAAAGGTTCCTATATGTTTTCCAGATATAATCTGGTGGGGTAGTATTTGAGTGAAACACTTCGCAATGGTATTATGTCAATCGTAACAAGAACGTACATTTATGAACAAAGATTCTAAATCAAGTGAGGCGAATATATTAGTCGGCTTCAAGTTTTAAGTTTGATAAATTACATAATGTTTCATTATTTGATTTAACATGAAAGAGTTATTAAGAGATGGTCGGATAATGCTGTCAGATATTCGGGCAATTTTCGTGTGTAACCGTCCGACACATAGATATCTACAGTTCAAAGGTGAATATTTCTGAGTTTTTGCTGCATTTTAGGCAATCCATATAATATAATATAATATATATATATATATATATATATATATATATATATATATATATATATATATATATATATATAATTATATATAATAATATTATATATATATATATATATATATATATATATATATATATATATATATAATATATATTATATATATATATATATATATATATCCTAAAGAATAAAATCCTGTTCTTTTAATTTTGTCAGAATTTCTTTTGTTTTTTCATAGCGATCTCTAAATGCTATTATTAATTATTATGTATTATATTATTATTATATTATATTATTATTGATTATTATTATTATTATTATTATTATTATTATTATATTATTATTATTATATTATTATTATTATATATTATTATTATTGAAACTGAAAGTATTAAACTGTTAATTTTAAAATGGCTGTTTTAAATAAAAATTAAAAATTAATTGGCATTATATTTACGTTATACATTGTTTTCGAAACTTGAAAATATTGTTTGTCAATGTGTTGCCCTGCCTCCTCCACTCTTTACGGTTACTTACCGTATAGGCTTTTGGAGATTAGATTCATTGGAAAAGTTGTATATTTTTTTATTCTCAAAGCAAGCAAAGAAAAAAATTGTTGAAACAAAAAAATGTTATTAATGTAACTCTGTAAGCACTGATCTGAGTCAGAGTCGAAAATTTTGAATTTTGAAGCTGGATCGGAGTCGGAGTCGAAAATTTTTTTTTAAGATGGAGTCGATCGAGTCGGATCGAAAATTTTGTTAACTGAGTCCGAGAACCGATCAGAATCAGAAACTCCAAAAATAATAAATATATATATAAGAAATAAAGGAGTCGAGTCGGAGTCGAAAATTTTTACACCACCTGCACTCCTCAACAAATGTACTCTTTTCAATATAGTGAAGAATTAAGTAATCCGTACCACCAAACAGCCACAACTCCCAGCATAGAACATGTTTCATACTATAGAGCGCTTATTTTCAATACCACCCTATAAACTTAGCTCACAGACAACTCACCACATAATGAAAGTTAATTTCGACCTGCTTAAAAATTTTTTTTTGTTGCCCAGTGATTATTATATTCACTATGGCTATAGTCAAAATAAGACTTGCTTTCCACATTATATATATATATATATATATATATATATATATATATATATATATGTGTATATCATATGTATATATATAAATATATATGGATATATATTATATATATTACATATATATATAATATATAATATATATTATATATTAATATATATATTAATATATATATATAATATATATATATATATATATAATATATATTATATATATTATATATATATATATAATATATTGTGTGTGTGAGTGATTGGTATATATATATATATATGATATATTATATTATAATATATATATATATATATAAATATAATATATATTATATATATATTATATATTATATATATAATATATATATATGTAGTATTATATATGAGTGTGATATGTGTGTTGAATATGTTCATATACAATTCAACCCAATAAAAATAAGCAGACAACAACAAACTCGTTTGATTTACCTGAAAAACACTAAAATGACAAAGAGTGTATGGTTTCATCATCCAAGAATTAAAACTTGAACATGAAACATCAAAGAACTTCTAATACAATTTTCTTTGATCTTCAAGAACATTAGATTATGATAAATATGTAATTAGTTTACGTAAAGCCAATTTATTTACATTATATATATATATAGTGATGTTTATATATATATACCTCTATATATATATATCTAACATCCGCATCCGCATCATCATATTTATTCATATATAGTATATATATAAGTTAATTAGGCCTATATATAATATATATATATATATTATATATATATATATATATAAATATATATAAATAATATTATATATATATATACAGAGCTGGGCGTTGCGCACCGAGTTGCGCCTATGCGCCTATGGCGCACTATGAATTCGTAGCCGCAAAGGCGCATAGGCGCACAAGATTAAAAAGGCGGCACTAAGCATAGGCGCACAACCAATTCTCTGCGCCTATAGCCGCGCCTGATGAACAGGAACAAAAGCATTTTTTTACCTGTAAAAAGTTATGAACTTAGAACATGGCTAACTTTGTATTAATTCTAAAAAAACCACTGTAAAATTATATATAATATATATATATATTATATATATATAATATATATGTATATTATATATATATATATATAATATATATATATATATATATATATTAATATAATATATAATTTATATTATATATATATAATATATAGTTTATATAAAGTCTAGTAGTTCTTAACTACAAAAAAATTGGCAACTATGACTCTGAAAATTTGCAACTTCGTGCAGCGCTTCGTGCTGGACACTTCTGAGGAAAAGTGACACAAGGGCATGGAGAGGAAGAGGGACGTGTAGATATAGTTTACAGGTGTTTTAATTACAAAAATTAATAACTGTGTTTTTTTTAGTGCGATAACAAAAGCATGCTTTTATCAGACAGAAAAACATTTATTCGCAAATAAATTTAGCAAACAGCAACCGGCCGGCGAAAAGTCACAGGCGCAAAGGCGCATAGCGCATTAAAAAAAAAAAAAAAAACTGATGTAAGAAAAAATAAGGCGCTAGTCGCACTAGGTCCGGCGGCATAGGGCGCAGGCGCACTCAAAAAAAAATTATAGGCGAGCCCAGCTCTGAATAATATATATATTATATAAATATATATATATATATATATTATATACTTATATATATAATATATATATAATATATATATATATATATAGTATATATATAGTATATATAGATACTAAATATATAATAATATAATATATAATATACTATATATTATATATATATTTTTCGCTTCCGCGGATGCGGATGTTTGATTTAATATCCGCGGATGCGGATATATATATATATATATATTAATATTATATAATATATAATATTATATTATATATTATATATAATATAATATACTATTATTATATTATTATATAGTTATATATATATACTCTAGCCCTTATATATTATATATAATGATCCCGAGTTTATCCAACAATTAATTATATAATTGTGTTACAGTGCGCGCGAGCGGGACCCAACTCAAATCGCCACCTACTCAAACCTCTTTCCAACTTCGTCGCTTAATGAAAGGCGATCCCTATCTACTATAATTCTGTAATTATTATACTTTTGTTTACAGTAATCCGTATAATACATATGTCGCATCAGGAAGTTGATAGCTCGGAGAAACACAATGGCAATTTGTCCTGCCTTTTCTGCTAGAAGTCTGTTTCTACTTTTCCATATCCATATTACGCCCAGCGTTGCTAAAGGTACTCTCCTCACTTGACGACCACTAGTGAGACTGGCCAAGTATTATCCTTGGCAAGTATAACTCAAAGCGTGGGTAAACATTTTGCTTTACTTTCCACCAACTGATTAGGATCATCCATTGTATTCTAGTCGTTTTTCTTGTGATAGTTTTTACATCTTTTGGTAATGCGTTTGTGCTTTCTCCATCACTACTGGAGCTGGAAAATTATCCAGTGCAAATCTGTTATGATTTACTTGTAGAGGTGTTGTTCTGTAGAATTTCGTTTTCTTTCCTTTAAACTGGTTGCGAATAATATCCTATTCGCATTGAAGTTTCAACTGCAAACACAAGCTGATTATTTAACTTGTTCAATATTGCGTTTCAATAAACTTGACTTCTATACGTGGATAAGTAAGTTGCCAATAGTATGAAGTTATTAATTCTTCACAGAGACCAAACACGTTTTTCTAGGTCTAGTTTTAATTACATCTTTCATTCTTTTGAAACCGTCATCATTTTCATTTGAAGATGGTTCAAAATGCTCCTTAGCGTATGAAGTTAATGCTATTACTTCGGAACAGAAATATGTAGAGGCGCGATTTTTGGAAATTTCTTCAGAATGATTTCAAAGCGTTAATGCAGTATGATATGATGTCATTTCACATTAGTAAGATGTTCACTTTGAATAGCGAACTGGGTACAAGCGAAGAGGTTCTTAGCAATCACCATTCTTTCGATATGCTGACAAATTATTAGTTATGAACTTCATGTTGTGAGATCATGAGTCATCATTACACAATTTGAGTCGAGTCCCATGTCTCTCATTTCAAGTTTGCGGAAAATTTTCATCTAAATGCGCCTAATACAACATTCTTTATGAATCGCCACAATAAATGTACCACAACATCTCGCGGCACAGCGCGGATGCGAGGATGCGGATGCGGATCTTAATAATGTGCGGATGCTACCTCGCATCACTTATAATTATATTATATATATTATATATATATATATATATATATATCAAGTGATGAGGTAAACATCCGCACATTTATTTAAAAGATGCCGCATCCGCCACCTCGCATTTCGCGCTTTGCCAATGCGGATGTTTCGCGTATATATTATCTGTCGCAGATTTGATAAGTAATTTTATCATAAAATACTTAGCATGAATCTGAACGCGCAAACTCAAATGAGAGACCATGGGGACCGACTCAAATGTGTAATGATGGATCAAATGATCTCAAACATGAAGTTCCATAATAATATTATTGTCAGCATATGCGAAAGAGAGATGGTATTGCTCAAAGGAACCTCTTGCCTTATTGACGCCAGTTCGTATTCCCAAAGTGAACAATCTTACTAAATGTGGAAAAATAACATCATATCATACTGCACTTAGCCTATTGCCAAAATTGTGAAAATTTCAAAAAAATCGGACCGCCTCTACAATTCATGTCTCGAAAGTCATACCACCCTTAACTTCAACGCTAAGAAGCATTTTGTGACAATCTTCACAAATGAAAATGATGACTGTTTAAAAGAATGAAAGATGTAATTAAACTACGGACCTAGAAAAAACGTTGGTTCTGTGAACATTACTAGACCTTCATGACTATCTGCAACTTACTTTATCCGAACCGTTATAAAGTCAAGTTTTTTTTTTGAAATCGCCA
>JABUQX010016932.1:0-5000 GCA_015478945.1 Trachelipus rathkii | reverse complement strand
TCCCAAATACACTCACAAGTATTATAGGATCGTGTTAAGTCCAAAACTTAAAATTGCGGAGGCTTTCTACATCAAAGCACGCAACCAGACCCTTAACATAAAATTTTATGTATTATCAGTCAGACTCAATATCATTGATTTACTTATATATATATATTAAAAACTTCATTCGACTTACAAGAAATAAATCCTCTGAAGATGTCTCCAGTATAGAGACGAAACGCGTCGGGAAATCGATGTAAAATATATCTTCTTCTGTATATTATTTTCGTTTTATTTTAAAGAGAAATTAAAATTTATTAATAAATAATTAATAATTAAAAATAATTACGAAATAAAAATAAAAAAAAACTTTTATAATAAATAATAATAATATATAATAATACAAATTAATAATAATAATAATAATAAAATAATAATATAATAATTAATAATAATAATAATAATTAATAAATAATCAATAATTAATAATAATAATCAATAATAATATTTAATAATATAATAATAAAATAATATAGTTCTCTAAATTTTCGACATCGACTCCGACTCCGACTTCATTTACACAGAAATTCTTCGACTCCGACTCCGACTCCGACTTCCACTTGGCATCAGGAGTTTTTCGACTTCCGACTCCGACTCGACTCCGACTTCCGACTCCGGGAAAATTGCACGACTCCATCGATCCGAACTCACACGACTCCGACCTTCCGGACTCCGACACATTTTAATTACATATGCCAACAACATTGAAGTGCATTTTAAATATTGTTGATGACAGTTACATTCTAAAAGTTATAAATTGATGGATGAATACCTGGCATGTGCGGTTCGGTGTGAAGAGTATCATGTGGTGGCTTGACTTCATGAGATCGTTTTCTTTTGACTTGCCTACTTGGGAGGAGTTCCGGGCATCCCGACTCACAGATCAAGCCAGTAATCCGCCAAGCATAGCTTTATCCAACGGCCCTGATATACTTGTTTCATTACAAGAAATATCCTGAATGGAAATCTTTCTCCGGTGTACATCACTGTCAGCTCCACAGACTAGAGGAAAAAGATGCGATAGTGAAAGGAGAAAAATTGTTAAGGCAGATCCAACTTGATTCAACTATTATACCAGGCGAGCTGTAGACCAACTGAATGTATTTCTCTTTGTATGCTCTAAGAATCCATCCATATTAGACTCGCCCTTTAAGGTTTTCCCAGGCTTCCTTTCCTTTCCCATCCAAAATCTCAATCAAACGCAGGATTCTTACAGTTGTCGAACTTGGGTCCCAACAAAAAGACCCTTCCTTAACCTTTGCATCACTCAATCTAGGAAATTGTCTCGTAAGTATTTTAAAGGCCCTACTCCTGTTCACACTTTTGAACAAAAATTTTTCATTGAGACCCCGGATTTATATGAAGGGTGGAAGAGAACATCTTTTGGTTACACTTGAGAGACACAGCAACGATATTTATTTCGCTAGAGTCATGATTTCTTGCACGCCAGTCTGCTTGACTGCAATGTGCTTCCATCCCTACCTGTGCCACTTACATAAAAGCAGCAGTAATTAGTTACCCCTGTTGCAATCCTAGAGACAGCGATGACTTTGAAATGCCACACTATTTTCCACCCTATGTTTCACCATTACTTGATAAGTCGATGAGGCCGTCATGCTGGCATCAAGTAACCTTCATCGTGAACTGCATGACCTATAGAATTAGAAGAAGATGGTGTGCTCGTAGTGTTAATACAGCTTTCAAACTCAAGCTTGAAGGGCAGTCTATGGAATAGTCCCATTCAGTTGGACCATGGTTCAAATTCAAAAATTTCATCAAGCCATTAACGTCGCAGCAAAACAACAGAATTGCTTTCTCTTCAAAAAAGGGAAGCAGACCCCTCTGACGTTCTCTGTACTATGAGACCCTGACATCCCGTTGGAGAACATTCCATAGTTGTCAGTCTTGAGCTAGAAGTCTGCCTATCTCCTTCTTGACAAAGTCAGGTCTACGAATAATACACTCAATTCCTCTTGACTCCAGTGGTAAGCAGTGATCATCGTTTACCTCAAAAATCATGGGGGAGTCATGGCAGTTTGAAGCTATGTTGGGTTCTTCTTCTTCCACATAGGTCCTTAATTTCTCTACTTCAAGGCTCTAATGTGAGGTGGAGTAGAACTGGTAGACTAAATCTGAATGATGGAATCAGGTCGAGATAGCAGATGATCAATTCAGTTAATTCAACTGCTTCCCTTTTCCTCCTCACAATCCTCCCCTATAGGTGAGTCAAGCCAGAAAGTAGCAGTCATCGTATCGGTTTGTAGGCTCCCGCCCAAAGCCACAGCACAGCAAAAGTTCCACTAATCGCTTTTTTATTTTTCCAACCAATCTCATTGTTATAATGAACAAGGAGTTGCAATTATAATTGTGTAGCCGCATGACTTATTCGGGTCCCCGTATCATTTTATACAAAACAATGCCTGAAGCAGGTCTTTCACAAGAGGCATCAGATTTACACTTTCTGTGATGAAAAACGTTATTTCAACCAATCATCGTACACAAAATATTCACTAAATTATACATTTTCGTGCGCACTTTTGATATAACAAAATTTTACACTTCATAAGCACTCCAAAACCAGATTTCGAAAAAAAGAGTTTAAAGACAAAAATTGTTTTATCATGTAACATCACATTAACAGTTATCGAGTTTATAACCTACAAACATCTGAGGAACGTTTTGTTATTATGTCAGTTGAGAGGCGTGACAACTCCCAAAAACAAAATTTCCATACCACAAATGCTAGACTCTAAAAAGTATCATGTCACCTGAATATCAAAGCAAGGAGCTAAATCGATCATTATTAATGTATTTATGTGATTTTTAAATTCACAGGCTAGAAACATAAGAATACGGCTGAGTTTGAGGTCCGAAAACAATTTCATTGTTGGGCAGTGAATTATCCACATAATACAAATAGGATACAAGTTTAGTTTCTTTAATTAATTATCCAGTCATTACAAGAAAGTCATATCGAAAACATCGAAATGCACTTATACTCTTCACATATATATAATATTATATATATATAGTAGTATATATATATAGTATTAATTAGTTTATTAAATGAAAAATAGTAATATATAGTATTAATATAGTAGTATATATATATACTATATATAGTAGGGTATAGTAGGGGGTAGATGATATTAGTTCATGTACAGAGCACCACGGCTCCACAGAGAAGGACCAGACTGGGTTGATAATGATCAATCATGGTGGGTTCTGGCTCATACATATTTTAATGCTAAAAAAAAAAGTGGACATTGAAACAAATGATTCAGAAAAGAGAGAGAAGGTGAAATAGAAAACTAAATTGAAGAAAGATGCCGCGGTGGTACGATGGAGGGGTATAGACATGAGGTCTTAATATTGTCATAACAAGAATCATAGTTGGCAAGAAGTGATTTTGCCAGGGTGCGTGAAGCATAAGCAGAAATAGTTTACTATTGTGAAGAGGTGGGAGGAGTGCGAGAGAAGAGTGTGAGTAGAGCGCTGTGAGAGAGGTGTGTGTGGAGCGCAGTAGAGAGTGAGGGAAGAGAGTGACGAGCGCGAGATGGGGGTGGTAGGTTGGGGGATAGCCATGAAATATTCTGAATAGATTGCAGGTATGGCGACGGCAAAAATTTGCACGATGGGGGGAGGTCACCTACCATGTAGGGCTGTGAATTAATATTGGTGTCTGGGCAAACGAGAGGCATGCAAGTATCACCTCCTTGCAAACGCTTTCGTCGGTGTGAGGAAGACATTCACCAAAGTTCGGCTTTATATTCTAAAGTTTAGCCCCTCGCTAATCACTCGTCCAGCACTCTTGCAAATAAGACGAAAACATTGTCGGAGAGCAGGATAATAATCAGTGATGGGAAGCAAACCTTGTCAATGGCATTCGGAAGGTAATTAGAACAGCTCCGAAAAGAGAGGCCACCACTTTGGCTTCTCTGTTTAGGAATTTCGTTGCCAGTATAGCCCTTACGCGAGAGGGGGCCCAACAAGGATGTGTTTTGTGTAGGAGTAGGAGGAGCAGACGATGAATTGGTTGCACAGCGGATACCCACCCCTGCTGTTGTTTAGGAGATAGGGGCTTTAAGCACTGGAAGTGGCCTGAGGTGAATTCTGAAATAAATGACAAAAGAGTGGTTGTGTGTGTTAAGAGATTAGGAGGATTAGGAGAAAGCAGATCATGTATAGGCCATTAGTTACTGCTTTAAAAATGAACGATGAGAGGGAGGGTATGGAGATGTTGCAGTCGAGAAAGATAGGCAGAACACCCGCACACTTGTCCGATGGGGGTTTGTAGGAGCCGTTGTAGTTAAACGACAGAGTGAGAGGTGGTGAGCCGTGGAGGTTGGAGAAGTGCGGGGAATGGGACAGTGAATTATGCCTTAACAGGTGAGAAACGGCAACACCCTTGAAAAGGGATATTTAGAAGTTCAGTATGTGTGGAGAAACTGCAGAAGCCGGTAAGAAGTTCCTGAGGGGGGGGTATCCTGTGGGGCGCCCCCCAAGGGGGACAATCCGAGTTGTTACAGAGCAATGGATTGGGGTTTGAAAGCCGGAAGATAACTTTGCACATGATGTTTCCTTCGAGAAGAGGACGCATCCATCGGATTGCAGAGCTTGCAAGGCTTCACCGGGGGGGTCATGATCGGGAAACTCCAGTGAGTTCGATCGCCTGGCAGTTAGTTGATGGGTATCTAAAGGCGGTAGTATAGTTGGAGAGGGACCATATGTAAGCAGCCATAGTCAGCTTTGTTGAGTAGGGTGTGAGACGTAAAAAGGACTTGCGAATCGCACTCCAAGATTTTAGAGCAGATAGGTGTAATAGGTCAGCACCGCCGACACAAGCGTTTTCAGAAGTTTTCTGTGCGGTGCGTATGTTAGGTAATTCATCAGAATGAGTCCTAGAATCTGACTTTTGAAGTTATAGAATGGGTAACATAGTAAGTTAGGTTCGCGGG
>JABUQX010016931.1:0-40010 GCA_015478945.1 Trachelipus rathkii | reverse complement strand
GTGCCCAAGAAGAGAGAGATTACAAGTTTCCCCATTTGACGGTATATATATATATTATAGTAGTATATAGGAAATATATATATATGAGATAGTATATATATATATAGGGGTATAATATACTATATTATTTATATATATTTAATATTATATTATATCATTATATTATATTATAAGTATAGTAAAGGCTCGCGGACAAAATTACAGTGCATCACCTGTGAATATACTATGTAAATCTTCATTATTTAGGAAATGTAGAGCTAGGGTGTTGATTTTTATTGGGTCATACCTAATTTCGGTGTATACCGTATGTAACTACAATGGAACTAAATGGCATAATAAAGACAACAAACCAAATTACGAAATCCCGAAGTAACGTTCATAGGAGAACAAGATGACAAGACACCAAAAATTATGAATGAAACCCGCTATGCTGTAAATCGTAGCTTGACAAAAGACTGTCACAATGGAAAGAATTTGTCAGAGAAGAGGAATGTGCTCATTAGAGTTATCACACTGTCGGAAGCAGGTTATTCTCAGAGACAGGTGGCTCAGCAACTCAGGAGTAAACAATCGACGTCAGTCGAATCCTTCTTCGGTCAGGGAGACTGGCAGGCAACCGTGAGACGACATGGTCAGGGTCGCCCGAGGCGACGTCCGAGAGAGATGAGATTCCTCGGTCATGGCAGTGCTCTTCGTGATCGTTTCCAAACAAACGTACAGCTACAACATCAGGTTACGTGAGTGTCAGCACATGTGCCCAGATTTCGAGCATACAGTGTGCGAAGATCGAACAGATAAACTGAACGTGGAGTATCGTATTAAACAAAGGTCTGCCATGTGGCCCGCTCCTGATGCAGGGGAGCATCGGGTTGCGATTTCATTTTTCACAAGCGTATTGAGATTGAACACTCACAGATGCAGTCGAGGTTCACACTACAATTGACAGATCGGACGTCGGGAGAATTTGAGACGCTGCAGGGTGAGTCACTTTTTCTGTTGCAATAATCCTCCCCAAGGATTCCTTTTGGAGGTGACGTCTGTTGTGGTTGTGGGCAGGGCATTTTTTTGGTTGCTCACGCACGGCAATTTGGCATATCAAGAGCAGAGGAACGCTAACCGGGTTGAAAGGATATGCGACAAGCATCCTCAACGAGAAATACGTGCTTTTGCGTCCTTCAATGCGTCCATTTTTTTTACTCATGCAAACTGGATGAAATTACACTGCACAGGTCTTCCAACGGTACCTACAACAGGTACGGGTATTAGACTACTGGCCATTCTGCGAAAGCAGCCCGGACATAATTTAAATTGAACATCGCTTGGGATTTGTTGGCTGGCTGTTCGGCCCGTGAACATGCTCCTCCACACTCAGTAGCTTGTAAGCTTTGACAGACATCCCGAGGAGAACCATCTCCAAGAATCATTTCATCATGCGAATCGCTTGGAGGAAGTTGGAGAGCCAGAAGGGAGGTACACACCCATTATATTAAACCTTATGCTGTAATATTCACATTGTCTTTGCAAGAATATTGTTGTTGGATTAATAAATCATCATCGTCCATGATTTTTTTTGTTTTCTATATTATGCCTATTTAATTCTAGCACCACTGTCGGTAAATAACGCGTTTATACGTTTATTAACTGTCAACAACTCCCGAGTTAGGTATGAACCAAATAATACCAAACCCTATAATACGCATATAATATGTATTATTATAATATATATCATATATTATATATAATATATTATAGTATATATATAGTATTAATTAGTAGTATTAAGTATATATATATTGGATATATATATATATATATTATATAGTATTCTTTGCAATATGGCTAGCTTGTTTCTCCCGCAAACTGGTGGTAACTGGGCGTAACAGAGCATAGGAAAGAGGAAAAGCGAGGTATGAAGAGAAGGGTTGACGAAAGTCGAAAGAAGCCCAGCCTGTACCCCCGCCCCCCTGTTGTATCCAATTAATAGTAGGGACTGGCGCGCAGTCAGAAAATCCACTATAAGCGTTCACTTGGACTGCGATGACCCCTCACTAGTGGTAGAATCGTCGGCCGGTGTAAGGGGCTTCAGTCGCTTGGACCCCAGGTGGCCACAACCATACGCCCTCACAAACCGCCATTCTCAGTCTGTGATAGTGCAGCTTTATGTTCTCGGCTCTGCAATATCAGATTTCTGTCTCAGAACTCGTTATGAGCTCAATCCACTTTTTTCTCGATCTCCCCAGCCGGTGCGTTTTCAACGAACTCGTGTCGGCTGCGCCACTAGACATCCGCGTTAAGAAACCGGAGCTATCATTCATAAATGCCTCCACAATGACCAAACCATCTCAACAGTACTTTATTTTATTGTTCGTCTCGTTTTACCTAGCTGTAGCCTTATCTCACACCGACACGACTCTCTAAATATCGTTCATTCCTCGTTTATAATTCTGTTCTCATACCTAGCATGGCCCCTAGATTGTATGCTGAACACATTGACACTCGTTAGATCTAGTACTTCTTATTCAGACCATAGTCTCACTACTAGATCTATACCTCAGGTAACAACATACCCTCAGTTAAGACCCTAGCACAGCTAAAAACTTTGTCCCTCTTACATTCACCAACGGATTTAATGTGCACCACCACCTCGTGCGATTCACAGTCTGAACTTTCCTATGAACTCTGCATCATACGTCTTCTCACGTTCCAAACAATGATGATCTCTAAGATGATTTAAAATCAATCACTTGGTTCCAGCTGCATTCACCGTCTATACATTATATCTTGACACTAGGAGGTCCGGACTGACAACCATTTTGATACCTTAACTCTTTCGTGTACGTGTGACTTTCAACCCTTCTTTTACATTCACCGCTGGCCAAATTCTCTCTACTCATTGTCTCTTCAACTTCTTAGATTCTGCTCAGTACACGAATACGTCAAATCATCGCAATTATAAAGGTAGGGCACCCTCCACTCTATCCCCATCATTCTAACACATTTCCTGTCAGTGCCCACGCTTCAATTTCGTTTCTAACCCGTCCATAACAACGTTGAATAATCCAAACGGAGACATAACACAATCACATTTATTCTTACGACAAGCCTCACTAGTCGCGCATAGCATACTTTTGATTCGCAGTTCAAAGCCTATCACGCGAAGACTACATCCGTATGATAAGCACCTGCATAGGACCTTCCCTATTAACCCATCATAACCCCTGTGTGCAAATCCATAAGACGTAAATGACAATTATTCTTCTCTCTGACCTCATTTGTTCTCTATATTTTTCGCTTCAATGTAAAGAGATTTGAGTCCTACACATCCTCTACTGATCACTAAAATGCCTTGTTGCTTCACCATCAGGTCCTTCAGAGTGACTCGGTCGCCTCTTCGACCGAAATACCAGCATATGATCGTTTCCTACAGACACTCAATACACTAGAATAACCTGCTATGAATTTTCCCCCCCTATGCATTTCCCTTTATTCCTTACTTATATAAGGGGTACTATTATGCTTCTGCCTCCAATCCTGCGGAACTATACCCTCCATTAACGCTTTATTACACAAATTCAAGATCAGATTCAATCAACAATTTGCCTCCATGTCTCTGATCCTTTACCAGTATTTCTTTTAGTACCTGCCAGATTTTACCATTCTTCAACTTTCTCCTCGTACCTCATTTCTCTCTTTTGGCTAATAAGCGCTCATCCCAAAATACCTGTATTGCTTCTTGCAAGCCATGAACCGACACACATCATACACCATCTTCATGATTACTACGGCTCGAATAATTATTAGAAGTTTTCAAAGTGTTCTGCTTCCACACGTCCACTCGCACATGCCATTTCATCAGTTACAGAAACACAGTCCCTATTCATTATCTGAGCAGGTTCCCCTGTGATTTCTGATTCTGACCTTTCACACGTTCCTTCCAGAAGGCATCTCCTATTCCTGTATGTCCATTCATCCCCTTCCAAACTGTTCATTTCCGTTGTTTTTTTCTCTTACTAATGCATCTTTTAGCATTCCTTTTTGCCTCCTTATATAATTCAGCATCTTTCTGTTTTGAGAACTTCATCATTTGCTTTTTCAGTAACATTGCACCACGCTTTCTTTTTTTGACTGTTTAACCGCTTGCATCACCTCTTCAGTCTGCACCACTCACTGTTTATCATGTCTGTACTTCTACTTTTAGCAAGCACATAACTGTCTCTTTGCACTTGCTACAATTGCTTCCTTCATTTGGCTTCCAGATTAATTTAGTTTCAAGCTTGCTTGTCACGATTGCACTGAGTTTGACTTGCGATGTTTTCTTACGATAACTAATCCTTATTGACCTTTTGTTCACTAAACTTCTCACGCTTAATTTTACCCACTTCCCTCCGTATCACCTTCCTCTGCCATCAAGTCCACTAATGTAATTTAAATCAGAACAACAATGGATGCATGCCGGATAATCCCAATTCCTAAACCCCTCGACTGATTTAACAGGTCCAACAGAACTTCAATCATGCTCCTCTTCAACACACAAAATCAATCATAACTTTTCAACGTTGGATACCATCGATCTAACCTACACCCAACTCTAGTTATACTTATGAGATACTCTTTGTTTAAAGAAGTATTACTTACAACAAGATTAACCTCTCCTCACAGGGAATCAATCACCTCCTGACCGTTCTCATTTTCCGCGGACACTCGCCTCCTGTCTTTATTGAGTATGGTTCCAAATCTATATCAGACTGACCTATGCAGTTGTTCTGACCGGCTACGAAGTTTGAGGCTAAGACGGCACGAGTTACACTGTACCCAATGGTCGCGTCGTGGGCGAGGACTCTGAGAGACGTGGAGTCAGTAGCTGCGAAGCCGTGTCATGGATCGAGTCCTATACACAGCTAGAGCAGAGTATTAATAGCATCTCCATGTGGCAATGCGCTGGTGTGATATGCAGTAGTAGACGCGTTTGCTTGCGCGTGTGCCAGGACACAAGAAATGGTCAGCTTTCGTGTCGATCTCGCCACGTGGTGACTCAGCGTAATATCCCTCAAGACCTGTATAAGAGGTCAGCAGCTCGTTCATGCGGACATGCATTGCACTCTGAGTGAATCATGCTTAGCTGACATGGCGATAGAGACCTAATGTCGATGGTAGTCGTCTACAGTTGAGAAAGGACGTAAGAGAGCGCATAACGCAGAAGAAAATCCTTGAGACTTGAGTGTATGGAATTAGAGTGGAGAAAGCGCTGTTCGACAAATGTCGTCGCTAGAAGTGTGACATGGGGGTGTAGAGTGAAAGTGAGACAGTTAATCTGTTAGTGGCGCATCGCTTGAGTGAGATGATGTCTGATGTGTCCGTACTTGCGGCGAGAGGAACTCGTGCTCATATCGATTCGGTGGCTATACACGGATCATCCGGTCAGCCGTACAGACGCATGTGTCGGGGGGTGCATCTCGATGTAATTAACGAAGTAGCGACGTGGGTAGAGTATCTGTCAAAGAGACACGGCTCGTATTCAGTAGACTCAAGATTGTTCACGTGAGTGCTAGCGGGTGAGACTCAGATGGAATGCGGTCGGACATAAGTGCGGACGCTGCGGTTGGATATGAGCGCGCCGCAGGTGGCGATAGGTGCGTCAACGTGGTCAGATGGGTCTATCGACGCCTCAAGGTTTATCTGAATAGTACTGACGCAGCAGGATAGCGCTCTATGCGTGGTCACGCTGCGGGTCAGAGTACTATAATCATGGCACGTGCTAGCAGTTCGCTGGCTTACCAGCGACTTATGAAGTGGTAGACTACCACGTCTGAGGTTCGCTCCATGATATTAGGGGTCAGGCGCTACGTACATGACCACCGATGGACAGAGACGAGCACGAGTTATGAGTAGCTCGGTCTGAACGTGTCGAGCATGACTTCGATAGTCGTATCTCTGATCGAGCTGCTACGGGCTGATACGTAGCGTATAAGAGACTATCACGGACGACTCAGGCACACTTGATAGCCAGTATAAGGTAGACGTAGAGAGCTTATGGAGGTCATAGTGGCTTAGTAGATGATATGTAAGGAACTTGAGTATGTACGACCTGGGTTCTGATCTCTGGTCTGTTTATGAAAGATGCATTCTATGATTGCACGATCGTGCCACGGGGCTGATCAGGATGTTATCCTGTTGTCATGATCAGTGAATTGAGCGACATTGGCGGGATAAGGTCGTTCTGATGTACAGCGTACTGCTGCTGGTGTGAAGTGGTTTGTGTATATGTGATATATATAGTATGTAGCGTGATTAACGTGATTATTCGGAGTTTATGCAGAGACTACCAGTCGTCGGATCGCTCGATGAGTGAGGCGCGTGTAAATGTGATGCATGAGATGATAGGAGGATAGCTGTCGGGACGACAGTGTAACTTGGAGACAGGCGCTGCACGGTCACGCGGTGAGGGAGTCATCATCAGTGGAGGATGTAGATTTCACGTCGGTGCGCGACGAGGTTCGTGTAGGTCACTGCCCTAAATGTAGTTATGCATGCACGTTGTCCATGTGGTAATCTAGCAGCATCATATGCTAGATTAGGTCCTGAGGGCTTAGTGCTGGATCTAGCTGCTTGCCGACAGAGTTGCGTATAGTCTTGATCGGAGATAAGTATCGTCATATGCGTCCTGCTGTTAGCCAGGCTACGTAGCGTAACGTAATAGCGCTGAAGGGAACTAGAGCGGCAACCTTGTCGTGCGGCAAGTCGTTTACCCTTAGTGCATATATCGAAGAACGTCTTGTTCACGTACAGTCGTGAGGCATCTGGATCGATAGATCTGACGCGTGGACGGAATGTGTCTGTGCAATGGGATAGCTCACTGTGACTAACAGATAGATGGGAGTACCCAAGAACCACCTGTTTCCATCCTTTTTTTTCGAGATATATATATATATATTATATATATATATATATATATATATATATATTATATATATATATATATATATTACGGTATACATATATAATATTAATATAATATATATATATTATTATATATATTATATATTATATATATATGATATTTATATAGTATTATCATATATTTATATATATATTATATAGTACGTATATATTAAATATATATATATTAAATATATAATATATAATATTATATATATATATATAATATATTATATATATATATATATATTACACTGGTATATATATATCCGGTATTAATAGTCAAATATTTAGGCCTAGAAGGGTATTGGTACTACTGTATAACTTAAAACATCTTTATATACATAAAAAAAGGTAAATCATTAAATAAAAAAGACAACCACAAAAAAAATACCATTGTGTTTAAAAAAAAACCAAATTAAAAAAAAACCGTTTTTTTTTTCACAACCTATATATAGTATATATTATATATATAATATATAATTAGTATATATATTATATATATATATATATATATATTATAATATATATATTATTAGTTTATTTATATACTATAATATTATTATATTATTATTGGAGTGTACCGGAATTCCGGTCGGCTTAGGAATTTGACTACGCCGCAGTTTTTTTCTCAGTACCGGTTTCCACCCGGAACCGAATCTTACTAATGTACTTGTGAATAAATAAAAATATTGCTGGAAGGAATTATTTTACATAAGCCATAGCCCATCTATCTTTTAAGAAATATAATTGGTAGCCTTGTGTAGTATCCATACACAGTGTATTACATACCTATCAGTGTTATTGAGATTCAATTTATTCACAATTCTCAAATCGATAGGAACTAAAGATGCTCATGCTAAATTCAATTTAAATTCAAAATTTATATAATATATATAATATATATAATATATATATATATATATATATATATATATATATTATGATAGTATATATATAATAGTATATAATATATTATATTATATATATATATATATAGATATATATAGTATATTAGGGATGCAACCGGATCTCCGCTCCGGGCTTCGCCGGCTTGGCGGAGTTTCGGCTTTTTAAAGAGATCTCTTGGCCTCCGGGGAGAACCCACTAGTCGCCTCCGCTTTCTCCGGCCGGAGACCTATATTTTTAAAAGGTGGGTTTGAAAATAAAATAGTTATAATTCATTGAAAGTAATAATGAGAGATTTAATGAAATAATTTATTTAGAAAAACTGATTCATACAAAAAGTGTAAAAAATCATTTTTTTTGTTGTAGTGATAATATTAAATCAAACTAATAACTAATATTATAAGGATTAGAATAATATTTATAATTTGAAAAGTGCTTATGTTAGTATGACACCATTTACTGATAATTGAACTAATTATTTGCTAAGTCAACTTAAAGGGTCATACTGATTATCCAAAATGAGCTACCCTAACAAAAAATACACTTTTGATAAATCTAACTTTAGCTTTGAAAATACAATACAGAAATAGGTAAAGCTGAATTGGTAAAAGAACTTCTTAAACTACCTGCCATGACTGACCAATAGAGATCTAATAAATTGAATATATACCTTAATCTTTAAATTATAAAAGAGCTTCTTTAAGTTTTTAACAAAACCTAACAAATGAGAAACTAATTTATATATATATAATGATATATATAATATATATTATTAATATATATAATTATATATATATATATAATACTATATATATATATATAATATATTATATATATATATATATATATTATATAAGTGCAAGGATATTGAGGTTCGATGGAACGAAAAAAAAATTGATCGAAAATTTTTTGAGAAAATAAATTATATTGTTAAATAATTGAAGCCTAGTTTCAAGTAATGTTTAAATGCTGTTATGCATGCTACTTAGGTAACCATTCTCTAAATTTAAAAACAAAATCCTCTTAAATTATGATGAAGAAACGGAGCTGATCAGCTAGTGTTGGGGAAAGACAATCGATTCCTTTTACTTGCATATATATTTCCTGCTTTGGTCTAGAGATTCTCTCGCTACATACACTTGAAGGTGGAGCGTAGAGATATTTTTCCTAGCTAAATTTAGGTAGAATCAAATCAGGAAAAAGACGGCTTCTTTCTTTCCCACCGCATAACAGTGCATCACACCCTGTCCCGATGTTTCGTCTCCATAGTTAGGATGGCTGCAACATAATCACTTATCACAGTAGTTTGAATTACGTATTTTTAATTCACATGCATATATAATAGTATATAATATATATATATATATATTATATAATAATATTTATATATCTTATATATATATATATATATATATAATATATATATATATATAATTATATATATATATATATAGGAATCAATTTAAGGAGCAAATGTGTATCAGTTAAAGTATCCGGCAAAATTTTGCGATACCGATACTACTACTCTCAAATTCCGATACAGGATACCTCAAAAATCGACCGATACCGATACCATGGTATCGGTGCATCACTAATATATATATATATATAATATCACAGAATGTCTTCACCACCAATTTTTTATGAAAATAACAGGATACACTCCAAAAAAAATAATAATGAAGGATAAAAAAAATAAAAATGACTGACATCTTTGGGGAAAAAAAGTTACAGCCCCTCAAAGTTTAAAATTTTCCCATAGGCTTCCTTATAAAAAAATTAGTGGGTCTCTTGCTCATTTTAGGGCCATCCTAGTTCAGGTTATGATAAGATTTGTTAAGTATACATAGATTTTCTCTGTGTATATCTAGCAAAACGTATCATAACCTGAACTAGAGGGGTTGAAATGAGACCTAACTTTGATGGATCAAACATGAAAAGTCTATGAGAGTTTTAATAACTTTGAGAGGCTGTAACTTTTTTTCTTAAAGAGAACAATGATTTTTGTTTTCATTATTCTTCATTATTATTTTTTTACAGAATATAGCTATATCCTGTGATTTTTATAAAAATTGGGAATGACACCCCTCTGCACTATTAGGCCTATTACCAAAACAAAAAATGACTTGGGTCTTTAGGAAAAATAGTTACAGCCTTTCAAAGCCAAAAATTTTCCTGGTAATAGTAGCGCAGAACGTCTTCACTGCCGATTTTTATTAAAAAAAAAACACAGGATACACTAGAAAAATAATGAATAAAAAAAATGAAAATGAATGACGTCTTTAGGAAAAATAGTTACAGCCTTTCAA
The DNA here is from genome assembly GCA_015478945.1 of Trachelipus rathkii. NCBI lineage: Eukaryota > Metazoa > Arthropoda > Malacostraca > Isopoda > Trachelipodidae > Trachelipus > Trachelipus rathkii. The sequence goes on along the minus strand of JABUQX010016931.1, from coordinate 29,856 downwards.
AGTTGTTAAAACTCATAGACTTTTCATTTTTGATCCAATGAGGTTATGTCCCATTTTAGGCCCTCTAGTTCAGGTTATGATATGTTTTGTTAAGTATACACAGAGTAAATCTGTGTATACTTAACAAATCTTATTATAACCTAAACTAGGATGGTCCTAAAATTTTAGATTTGAGAGGCTGTAACTTTTTTTCCTAAAGATGTCATTTTTGTTTTTTTTTTGTATTTTTTTTTTTTTTTTGTGGTTTTAATTTTTTTTTTTAATAAGAAAAGCTTATAGGAAATTCCAAACTTTGAGAGGCTGCAACTTTTTTTCCTAAAGACCAGTAATTTTTTTTTTTTTTTCATTATTTTTTTTGGTAATTGTGGAGTATTACTGCCTTGAGTTCACGTTCATATTAAAATTGTAAACATTTAATTTACAAAAATGGTTTTAAAAAATTATTTGAAGTTTTTTTCAGGCATTTGAGTTTATTTTGAGAACGCTCTGAAAATCATAACAATTCGGCTTTTTTTTGTTCGAGTAGGGATGAGGAACCACTTACTTGATTTACTTTATTTAGTTTTCGTTGCAGCCACCATAATGTATTATTAATAATCTTTGCAGCCACGGCTGAGCCACCAATACCACCATGTGGAACTGGAATGACTGTTGAAATGAGTTTCAGATTATCGATACATCGATATCGATATTATTTTTTAAAATCGATTTTTTCAACCAGAGCCATTGTCGAGGCATCGATTATTCTAGAAGCACAATATACTAAGGTAACAAAGAACATGAAAAAATATTTTAAAAAATATATGCGTAATATTCAATAAAAAAAAAAGTACAAATTAATATCACAAATACGATATATATAAAATAATATATATATTATTCTTTTGCGCAGCCCGCCTGTTTATTAAAGGCGTTTTCGATTTTGCACTTTTGCTAACGAAATTTAGGAAAATGCTAAAAAGTCGTTCGATTATGTCAATTTTAGCACAAATTTAGTAAAATGCTAACGAAACGTTAGTAATTTCCTAAATTCTGTTAGGTTGCTTTTCCCTGCTTACCGAATTTAGGAAATTGCTTAAGAAACAATGTAAAACAAATAAGATTGCGGAGTAGTAGTCGTTGATTTGATGAATGTTTCATTCTGAAATAGCTTCCTATTTATCCTTACAAATCGATAAACTTCCATCACAACTAGTTGATCAATTATTTTGTGATCGAAAACATCTTGTTATTTTTTTTTTTATTTTTGTTTATTCCAAAACCACGGTGCTCCGTTGAAACAGCTGATCAAAATTTTTGTAAACAATCGGTCGATTGTGCCCGAAATTCGTGCTAAACTGGATTAGCATTTCTTTTCGAGCGTTAGCACAAATGCAAAATGGAAAACGCCTTAAAGGCGTTTTCGATTTTGCACTTTTGCTAACGAAATTTAGGAAAATGCTAAAAAAGTCGTCGATATGTCATTTTTAGCACAAATTTAGTAAAATGCTCACAGAAACGTTAGCTAATTTCTAAATTCTGTTAGGTTGCTCTTTTCCCGTGCTTACCGAATATAAGGAAAATGCTAACGAAAAAATGTAAACAAATAAGATTGCGGCGTAGTAGTTCGTTGATTTGATAATGTTTTATTCATGAAAATTAACTTTAAATTTAATTTCTTCCAAATCGATAAAGCTCCATCACAATAGTTGATCAACTTATTGTGATAAAACATTGTTATTTTTTTTTATTTTTGTTTAATGTCAAAAGCACGCCTCCATTAAACAGTGACAATTATTTTTGTAACATCGGTCGATTTGCCCGAAATTCGAAGTTGGCTAAAACTGGATTAGCATTTCTTATCGAGCGTTACACACAAATGCAAACTGGAAAACGCCTTTAACAACCATGAACCATTATTGACCGTTAGCACAAATGCAAAATGGAAAACACCTTAATATACAAAAAAAAAAAAAAAAAAAAAAAAAAAAAAAAATCAAACAAATACGAAATCTACATATATATATATATATATATATATAATATATATCTTATTATATCATACTATATTATATTATAATATAATATATATAGAGTATATATAATATATATATATATATATATATATATAATATATATATAGATACTAATAATTTATCAATATACTAGATATATATATGAATATAATATTTGGCCATGGTTCTCATGTCCCGTCATCCAGTATCTAAAACTATTAATACTAAGTATAAACAGCGAATATCATTTTCGGATCAGCGTTAAATGGTAGCCCTGCAACGTAGATATTAATGTAATCAAATGAGTAATTAATAAAATTAATATGTGTTGTTAAATGATAAGGTATATCTATAAAAAATCTGCAATCTTCTAAACCAGTTCATTATAAGCGGGGTCATAAATTTGTAACGGGGTCTGAATCGCAAAAATCTCTTTCACGTGCAACAAAATAAATACTACTTATATATATATATATATATAATATATATATAATAATATATATATATCTATACTAGTATATATATATATATATATATATATTAGTATATATATTATTTAAATATATATATATATACCATATGTATATATAATATAATAAATATATATTATATATATGTATACAAGCAAAGTGTTTTAACTTGAGTTGTGCCCTGGGATGGCCCGGCAGGAGAGGGGACGCACGACTAGTACAGTGTTGCCTCGGTACTGAACGTAGGGTTGTCGTGTGTCGATTGGTATCGGAGGCTTATGCTGTGGACAGGCAGCTATAACATATAATATATACTATATATATTTATAAATATATATATAATAGTATATATATATATACATAGTACTATTATATATATATATATATATATATATAATATATATATATATATAGTATAATATATATACGGCACATCTAGGGCTCGAGCCGACGGGAACATAGGGGGGGATGTTTTCATACCTCCGTAGAGGAGGGGCGGGAGGAACCCCCCGACACGCCAAATACGAAAGGCGCGGGTTCCGGGAGACCCCTCCCCGGGGGGGACAATAATCCTACCCCGTAGTTCCCGAGGCCGAGAGACCCCAACTCCTGCCATCGGGGCGGTATACCCCTTGGTATTCTTTAGTTTTACACACCACCCATATTTAAGGCGAACGTAAGGTTACGTATCTAAAATTACAGTTTACAAAATTTCAAAGTTTTTAAATTTCATTAACTTTTTTTAAATCGCTTTTTTCTTTTTTTTTTTTTTTTTTAAAGTGTTCAAGTTCTAACTCTTACGCTGATTCCAAAAATGTATTCGTTTTTACTGTAGCATTAATGTTTTTAAGATACATATGACGGACAATGAAAACGCTCGACAATATATATTATATATTTATTATATATTATATAATATCATATATATATATTATATATAGTAATATATCTATATATATTATAGATATATATATATAATATCTATATATATAATATATATATAATATATATATAAATATAATATATATATATTATCTATATATATATATATATATATATTTATTATATATATGAATATAGTATATATATATATATATATACTATATGTATATATTATAATAATATATAATTATATTATATATATATTATAATATATAATATATATATATATATAATATAATATATATATATATATATATATATAATATATATTTATATATATAATTAGTATTTATATATATATACTATTATTATAATATATATAGTATATATTATTATATATATTATATATATATATATATATATATATATATATATATATATATATATATATTGTATATTATATATATATATATATTAATATAATATTAATATATATATATATATATATAGTATAAATATAATATAATATATATATATATAGTATATATATATATATATATTCTATATATATATATATATATATATTATATATATATATAATAACTACCTTATAATATATTATATATATATATTATAGTATATATATATATAAATATATATATATATATATATATATATATATATATATATAAATCACGGCCATTATATATATATATATATATATATATTATAATATATAATATATATATATTATAGTATAATATATATATATTTATTCAGTATATATATAAATATATATAATAATATACTATTTATATATATATATATATATATTACTTACGCCCATTAGGGGGCTCGAGCGACGGGGAACAGATGGGGGGACGTTTTCCATACCCCGTAGGGGAGGGGCGGAGGAACCCCCGCGACACCCAAATACCAAAGAGCGGCCACGAAGTTGCAAATCCTGTAAACAAACAGCTAAGGGCTGATGATTGACAAGTAATCTCTTTAGTTCTTTGTAGTTAGCAAAGTATCCGCGGCAGTTCCATTGGATGAAACTTGCCATAAACGGGAAACTATAAATGGTCAAGACGATTTGTGACAATAGTCACGATGCTTTGTGATGTTGCATTCTTCTCAGAGGACAAAGTCGGATGGTCCCGTGAGCCATCGGACGACCCACCGACAGGAACCTCAAACCCCGAGGGGAGAGGAAGATCACGCAGCAGGGATATGTGTGGACCTCCCTGTTTACGAGAGGGGTTCCTAGGCACATCAGGAGAGGGCTCACCAAAGAGGAGCGCCAAGTCACACTTCACATTTCGAACACACCTCCCTTCAGACGCACCCTTGCCAGACTTCTTACCAGTCCGGGAAGGGGGACGTGTCCCCCCAGGAGGTGCCCCAACAGAGGCTCGGGAAGATGGAAGAGGAGGACAAGTAGGAATGATGTCAGCGTTAGGGAGAAAAGACACAATGGAAGACGAGTGTATGGCGTCCGCAGTCAAAATCACGGAAGCGGTCCGCGCCCGAGCTGAGCCAGATAGCCCAGTCGACGGGTCTGAAGTCCAAGGGGAGGAGGGGAAGAGGCAAGAGGGGAAAACTCCTCCATCCTCCTGCGTCCACCAGCAGCCAATCCACCTTCAACACACATTTCAGAATCGCTTGAATAATGTAGAAGCGAAGCGGGCTTAGGCGGAGTGAGTAGCAAATTATCAGAACGAGCTGAGGTCTGACCACTGGTCCGAGATTGGCCACGCGGCGAGCCCGTTAAGGCAGGGCAGAGGTAGGTCTTCCAGTGCAAACGGGTTCCTTCAGCTTCAAGAAGTTCGCGGCCCGATAAGCAAGCGAGTACGGATGTCTGGCCCGGGAAAATCCACCCTTAGACGGACTTTCGCAGCCGTTAAGAGGGACTTGGTATTTCCCTGGCAAGACAGAAGCAGGGCGTTTCCGGGAGACTGTACAGATAAGCTCCAACGAGGCACATGGACGTTTACCATCGATCTCAAGACCGGAGCATGTCGCAGAATCAGATATCCCCTTGGGAGCTGCATGGACCTCTTCAAGGAGAGAAGCATGAGAGAGAGTAGTTTGTGTTTTCGAAGAACGACGAGTGGTCCGGCGGACCATTTTAGGAGAGTTGGGAGGACAATTGTTCAGAGCCACAGGAACCATTGAAACAGGCAATCCGGTAACCGGCACGCAAGGCCGAACGTTCAAACGTGAAAGCGGAACAAGTTCCGGACACAACTCACGGGGGCGATGAGCAACGGGAGAAGCAACCGCAGATGGAGTGGACGTAGCCGCAGCATAAGAAAGAGGAAGATGAGCCAGTTTTTCCCTCGCCCAGCGGGTAGCCTTTCGACGGTCATACTTATGAATGGCGCACTGCTCCAAGATTTCCTTATCCAAGGCAAAAAAAAGGGGTAGTGGATAGGGGAGACTTGTTGTGGCCCCTTGCAGTAAGGACAACATGGAGGATCTTTGTTGCAGTTCGGGTGGAGAGAACTTCCACATGTCGGGCAGATGGTCTAGGAGACCGACAATATTTCTGGGGGTGACCGAATTTATGGCACTTGAAACATCTTCTCGTGAAGGGCACATAAGTCCGAACCGCGTGCATGGAAAAACCAAGTTTTACCTTGGATGGAGGAAAAGGCACAGAGGAGGTAAGTAGAAGACGAGGGTTCGTTGTTGAGGGGTTCTCCTTACGTGGAGGGAACCGATAACCGTCGGTGATAGGCACATGGTGAGCCTGTAAATGAGTAAGGATGTTAATCGAAGCATCGGAACAAACTCCAGCGCATATATGGTACCCTTCGACGTGTTACGAACATCATCAGGTTTAGAAACGAAGGGAATCTTCCCCAGATGTAATAGGGAAGCAAGTACGTTGCTCTGGGTACGGGAGGCAGCACGAACCAAGCTCAGTAGTTTGAAGAGCAGCTTCCAAAGCATCACTAAGGATGAGCTGGCTTACAGAAGTCAGTGGACGAGATGACGTCGAATGTAAAGCGGGTAGAAATCAAGGCCCTGGACCCCTGGAGGGGGTCGGAGAAAGCGATCGTCGGAGTTGGTTTAATCTCTTGGGATGGCCGACGTAAAGATGGAGAGACAAGGGTAATCTGAGGCCACAGCACACAAGAATGCGGCTATACCGTGTTAGGAAACTAACAACAGGAGAAACCCCTAACGGAACGAAAGAGGAACAAGGCTGAGAAGGCTAGATCTTATACAAGATGTTCAGTTCCAATAGGAAGGTAAAAATGAAATCACTACGAAAATGAGATGATTCGGATAAGATGTGCTAAAGGCGATACTGTAGAGGTATAGTTAGCACGTCAGGAAGAACACTTCCCTAAGTCGGATGGCAACGCAATCCACAAAGAGATGAATGACTGTGAGATGACAACTGGAGGAGGAAAATGGGCAGGTCGGGGGATCCCCCTGCGACATAAGAAATCCATGGGTGAGATTTGTATGACCAAGACGCAATCGAGCCAGGACCACCTCCAGGAGGCGACTCCTCCTACTAGATGAAGCCAAAGTCCGGTTTGACATTCCGAAGTTTGGCGCCTCGAGCATCCTCCGCCCAACATGCCTGCCAGCCAGAGAGGAAGCCCCGACGCAAATAGATGGAGAAATCTGTAGTATGGAAATAGCCCAGGCGCACAGCAAGAGGAAGGTTTTGGGCACACGACACCCCGTGTGCAGCCGCCTGTTTGGCTTCCCTATCTGCCTGTTCGTTACCAGGAACACCCACATGGGAGGGAACCCAACAGAACTCAATGTTGTGGTTCTGCGCAGGTAACAAGCAGAAGGACTGTTGAATGGCACATACCAAAGGGTTACGGGTTGACCGGTCGAGCAACGACTGCAGAGCGCTCCGAGAATCGGAAAAGATGGTATAATTACCCCCAAGTGCAAAGGTACTGATCCTGTTCACAGCCATGGACATAGCAATCAGTTCAGCTGAAAAAAAAAACAACATACAAATAGGGTGGAAGGGTGTGGGATACAGTGATGTCCGGAAACACAGCTGAAGCTCCCACCACCTTCCTCCGTCTTTGAACCATCGATATAAACTGCTATAGAGTCGCTATGAACCTCGGCGTAAGACACAAAGGAATCCTTCAACAGCACCGGGTGTGCCTCCGACCTACTCAAAGAATGGATCCCACTGCAAAGAGCAGGAGGCGGAGAGACTCGCTGTGTAGGGGTAGAGGTAAAATCATATTGCATGACCGTCCGCTGGAGGAAGGAGTCGAGAGGAAGAGAGTGGGTGACAGCCAGCACAATTAAAAGTACGAAATGGGGTTGTGACGGACGTCCACTCACTATAATAGGTGTCAAGGCCGACGAGGTAGGAACTTGAAGACGGATAAACAGCGAGCACATGAGCTGCTCCCTCCGCAGGGATAGGGGCATCTGCCTGTACCTCAGGCTTTCCTCGGAGAGAACGGAATGCACCTGTGGCAATTCTCAGACCTTCAGTCTGAATGGGGTCAAGAAGGCGGAGGTAGGACTGGAAGGTCTGCCCATATATGGCACAACCATAGTCAGTTTAGCCCGCACCAGCATGATGAGAGTGGGCATGATTTTCTGTCACCCCCAAGTCTTGGGGTGAGGTGCGAAGGAGATCTGGGGAACGACATCATTGGTTTTGAGGAATATAGGAAAGAGTATGGGAACTCTGTCAGGCAACAGACCACCAGGACTACGCTCCATCGCTAATTGATAAGGAGCCATAGAGGTAACATTGGAGGCGACTGTAGGCGACCCTACGACGAGATTTTTCCGGAAACGCGCAGGCGCAATTTTCTACATGGAGGGATATCAGAAGAGCCACGCGCAGGGAAGCTTTCCTGCAGGAGGAAGGGCCCTATCGATGAAAAAGCGGCCTGAAGTTGGCGGTTCCATACAAGGAAGTTTAACTCCAGAGATGTACAGGGCATGGGCACAAGATCGTCGAGCTGGATGAGCAGCGCACCGAGGTCAGGATGGGATCGACAACATCATTGAAACCGATACCGAAAGAAGGAGACAACTGCCTTCAATTTTGCTGCACCATGACATGCCCATACCGTCAGGACAGGCACCTCGGCGCGGTAGGGCCACAACAGGAGGCACAAGAACAGGCTTGATCTGGAAACATGCAAGCTGCAACTGGGAAGGAAGGAGGTTACACTAAGTCAAGGGGTGGAGGCTCTGCACCAGAACCCAACATCTTTATCTTAATAATACTTTTGACACTTTTAGAGAGGTCAGAAGAAGACTATGAACATGAAGAGGTTTTTTTAAGCCATAAAAGACAACAGGTGCGCGGCGAAGGAGAGAGGATCCTGGGTGAAACGATAGCGAAAACCAAATTGGTAGTTTGGAAGAGGCGCGTGGAGTTGCTCGACAGTGAGACGGAGAGCCGCAGTCTATCCATGAGCTTGGGTATTGTGCAGGTCAGAAATAGGGCGATGGTTATCGGAAGAGAAGTCGGATCCATCAGGTTTGGGGGATGGAAGAGGACAATGCTATCTGGGAAGTGTGGACTACAGACGGAGGGAAGCTCCTCTTCAACCACATTCTATTGTATAAGCCGAGAAGGAAGGCAGTGGCAGATGGATTAGCATGCCGAAGCATCTGGAAGGAAATGCTCTCAGGGCCAGACGCCACATCCCCGCAAAGCTTAAGGGCGTCTAGGAACTCTGCCCTGGTGAATAGCCTGTTGTATGGAAGGTGCCAAGTATAACAAGAAAAATCAGAAACTCACCCTCAGGCGCGACCGGAACCACTTGCAATAGGTTCCAGGATACCGGAAGCCGCTGGAGCAGGACGCGAAGTGATAACCCAACTCAGGGGTAGAAGAATTAACGGTGGAATCGTATATGCGAAAAAACTATTTCCGTGGGCTTGATTCACGCTATGGAGCCAACAGGACTGCCGAAGCCTTAAACAGAATCAAGTTGGAAAGGGTGGGAGTCTGTTTATACAGCTTAAACAACTTACGCTTTTCACGATGAGCCCGAGAACATTACTGGTTCCACCAGGGGGTAGTTGATTTCCGGGTCCCAGATGAACGGGGTATATGCTCCGTAGCCACCTGAAGGACAACCTCCTGAAAGTAAGTGAAGGCATCCGCTGGCGAAGAGGAACACGTTAGTTGCAGGAAGAAGGGAAAGTAAGTGGGCTCTGATTACGGAGAAGGAAGACCAGTCTGCTGCTGTCACTTAGCGCCAGTCAGAATATGGTGGTAGCTGCGGACTGGGGCCGAATGATGGTATCACGATTGGGTAGTGGTCACTACCCCATAGGAAAAACGGCCTTTCCCACCCAAAACGATCTAAAGACAGATGAAAGCAGCGGACGTCAGCACAGGACGGGATGCCTGTATCAAAACGTTCTTTGCAGGAAGTTGGAGGAAGATGGTGGCAGAGAGTTTATCAACCAAAAAAATCCTGCAAAATACTCAACATCCAATGGGATTGGGGACGTAACAGAGTCTCCCACAAGGATGAAAGCGGAGGTTGGGGTTCTGAAGTTCTGGCGCATCTGGGCGGTGGAGACTCGTGAAAAATCGACGAGGTCCTTCTTGGTATAATTACAGCTGGGCGCCAGGCCACGCAGGCACGAGCGTAAGCGGCTGCGTCAAAGATAGATACGGAAGCCGCTAAGGCATGCAGTGGAGTGGAGGGAATGAGAGTAAATAGGATAGACTCGTAAAACTGGATCTGCTAACCACCATACCTCAATCTTTAAAGCTCCGGGTTGCTTTGGAGATAAGGGCTTCATACTACAATACCAACAGGAAGGAGTTTTATAAAGGACGGTGATTCTTTGAAGTTGCTGACTCATATAGAACAAACAGCCAAGGGCTGATGATCGACAAGTAATCTCTTTAGTTCTTCGTAGTTAGCAAAGAATCCGCTGCAGTTCCATTGGATGAAACGTACCATAAATGGGAAACAATCAATGGTCAGGACGATCCGTGACAATAGTCACGATGCTTTGGGATATGGCAGTCTTCTCAGAGGTTAAAGGCGGAAGGTCCTGTAAGCCGACGGAGGACCCGCTAACAGGAACCTCAAACCCCGGAGGGAGAGGAGAATCACGCAGCAGGGATATGTGTGGACCCCCCCCTGCTTACGAGAGGGGTTCCTGGGCAAATCAGGAGAGGGCTCGCCAAGTCACACTCCACATTTCGAACATTCCTCTCCTCAGATGCACCCCTGCCAGACTTTTTAGCAGGCTGGGAAGGGGAACGTGTCCCGCCAGGAGGTGTCCTAACAGAGACTAGGGAAGATGGAAGAAGAGGACAAGTAAGAATAGTGTCGGCGGGAGTGAGAAGAGACATATCGGAAGACGAGTGTACGGCGTCCACAGTCAAAATCTCGGAAGAGGTCCTCACTCGAGTAGAGCGAGAAGGCTCAGTTGACGGGTCCGAAGTCAAAGGGGGTGGTGGGAAGTGGCAAGAAGGGAAGACTCCTCCATCCTCCTGCGACGACCAGCAGCCAACCCACCCTCAACACACATCGAAACTGCGCCACGAATACCCGAAGGAAGACTGCGAGCGGGCGAGGTGTCAATCGATACCTCCTCGGACCTCCCCTTGGGCGGGACAACAGTGTCAGCACGTGACACTCCCACGGAAGTAGAGTAGTCCGAAGAGTCCAATGTGGCATCCAAAAAAGTTTAAGAATTGCTTGAATAATGCAGAAGTGAAGCGGGATTAGGCGTCGTAAGTAGCAAATTATCAGAACGGGCAGAGGTCTGACCACTGGTCCGAGATCGGCCACGCGGGTTGTCAGGACAGAGACAGGTCCCCCAGTACAAACGGGATCCTACTGCTTCAAGAAGTCCGCGGGCCGATAAGCAAGCGAGTACGGATGTCTGTCCGGGAAGATCCAACCTTGGCCGGAGTCTCGCAACCGTTAAGAAGGACTTGGTGTTTCCCCGACGAAACAGAAGCAGGGCGTTACGGTACAGGTAGGCTCCGACGAGACACATGGACGTTCACCATCGACCTCACAAGCGGAACATGTCACCAAAATCAAATGCTCCAGGCTGAGAGACTGCAAGGACCTCTGCAAGGAGGAGGAGGCATGAGGAGAGAGAGGGTGCGTGGTGTCGGCTTGAAAAGAACAACAAGTGGATCACCGGCTTGGATGCATTTCTTAGGAGGAAGTTGGGGAGAACAATTGATCAGAGCCACAGGGAAGCCACAGAGCAGGGTGACTGCAGTAGCCTGACTTGCGGAATGTCATGGTCGAACACATTAGGAAGCTGGGACTAGGTTCTCCCAGACACCACAGAGAGCAATGGGCGCTTGATAGGCAATGCGCAGATCAGGAGTGGATGTTTTGGCAGCATGAAGTATCAAGAAGAAAGGAAGATGAAGCCAGCTTCTTTCTCACGCAGTGACCTTTCAGACGGTCATAAACATGAATGGCGCATTGTCAAGTTTCAGCTGTCCCAAGGCAAAAAGGGCAGTGGACAGAGAGGAGGCTGGGTGTGGCCCTTTCCAGTTAGGACAACATGGAGGATCTTGCTGTCTGGTTCAGGTGGAGAACTACCACATAGCCAGGACATGGGTTGGGGACGTGATGTTTTGGTGACCAAATTTATGGCGCTTTAAAACATCTTCTCAGGAAGGGGCCTTTGGTAAAGCCAGTTTTACCTTGGATGGGAAGCACAGAAGGTAAACACAAAGACGAGAGGGGTTTAGATTTTGATGAGTTTCTCCTTACGATGGAGTGGTGCGATGAAAACGTCGGTGATAGGCATAGATGGAGGATTCTGAGTAGTAGGATGGCCATTCAGAAGCATCAGACAAAACTGGTACATATAATTTTTATTACTGGAGCGTGTTACGAACATTGTCAGGTTTGGAGAAAAAGGACAGAATCTTTCCAAGTGGGATAAGGATACAGAGACATTGCTCCACAAAGAATTTCAAAGAAACCTTTAGACCAAGAGGAGACCTGATTTCTCATTGGCGATAACCTGTGGCTCCAGTAGTTTAGAGCAGCTTCAAGCATCACTAAGAGATGAGCTGGCTCACACAAGTCAGTGGACGAATGACATTCTGGGTAGATAGAGATAAAGCGGATTTAGAGATGGACCCGGGATGCTGGAGGGAAGTCGGAGAAAGCGATCGTCGGAGTTGGTTTATTCTGGCTACTAGGAATGGGACCCTGAGATGGCTGACGTAAGGCTCGGAGATAGGGTCATTATGAGAGGGCCACTGCTTAGCCTCCTGTGGTCTGGGCCAGGGGTGATCCGCTGAAGCAGGACCAGGATGGAGGACTGTGCACAGGGATTTGAAGATGGTGCGAAGTACCAACCATTTCATCAACAAGGGCATCAAAGCTCCTGCTGGTCGCAGGCCTGGGAAACAGACAGGGAGGGGGTCGGAGTTGGGAGCCCGACAGATAGTGATTACCGCCTTTCTTGAAAACGTTTATCTTTTATTTTAGCTTTTAACATAAGAAATAAATACTCCTGGAAAACATCTCCGCAGTAAAAAAAAAAACATACAAAAACACAAATGATGAACATAAGCATAAATCCTGGGAGCGTAGCCACAGCAACCACGCCCACCGTAGACCCAGAGCATAACGCCTCCCACCTAGAAACCCCATCCCGTAGGGTGGGCCATGGGTGTGGCCTCGGGAGAGCTCCCCGGAACCCCGCGTCCAGTCCCGAAGATGGAAAATAAAAGCCGTATACCACACGGATAAGATGCGAAGCCCAAGATTATGCGCCCAAGTGCAGGACAGCCTCCTCACTGGTTAGGTAAGGTTCGAGACCCCTAAAATAGGTGGCCCGGAGAAAGACCAACCAGTTTTTAACCTGTACCCTCACCCACGTAGGAAGGAGGGCAAGATGGACATATGACAAACACAGAGACAACAGCCCGGTAGCCACCAGGAATCAGGGGAATGGGGAGACCCTCAGAAGAGAGATCAAGAATACGTAGGGTAGTACCTAGTACAAGAAAAGAGAAGGGAGATAATAAACAGGGAAAGGGACGGCAAAATAATAATAATAATAATAATAATAATAATAATAATAATAATAATAATAAAAATAATAATAATAATAATAATAAAAATAATAATAATAATAATAATAATAATAATAATAATACTTAATAATAATAATAATAATAATAATAATAATAATAATAATAATAATAATAATAATAATAATAATAATTTCTCTTGATTAATAATACTGGTCAACAACACTTTTCTGGCATAAGGTTTTCCAACGGTTTTAAGGTAATTCTGGGGTGCTGATGACAAATCTGTCATCGGGTTTTGTCTATCACATCAGGTTTATGAGTTATCACATATTGCAATTTCAAATAAACAGCAAATTTATGATCCTTTTCTTGAATAACTGGACAGACTTACAGATAAGAATAAAGTGAGATACAATATACGATAATAATGGAAAATACAATTAATGATCCGGAGCACGAAGTTGTGATAGTGAATGCATATAAATGTGAGGGAATGCCTATTATCATTTTAGAATTGACATGAGTTATTAAGGAAAATATGTACAAAAATGTAAATTGACAATAGTGGTTACATTGGCATAAACGACTTCCTTGACGATCTCCGATGTACAACTTGTGGAATGTCTCTCATCAAGGATCAGCAGTAATCTGCAATCATGTTGGTGTCCCATCGACCTTGGTGGCCTTGCTCTTCGCTCACGTTACCCAAGTTCTCTGGAAAGTCATCCAAGTGACTATGTAAGTAGTGAACTTTGATGCTCATTCTACATCCAAGTGCTTGGAAACTCAAGAGCAGCTCCTACACAATTTCTTGGTAGTTGTCCGCTTTCTTGTTACCAAGGAAATTCCATACATCAGAAAATGCCTCTGACGCAGTCAATGTTGTTTGTTGTAACAAAGTACGGATCACTGATAAGTTTTCACTGGTTCTGAGATAAAATCTGATCATTCACATCTCGGTACTGAGACTTGGAAATATTGGAAAAATATAGCTGAAGCAGTCTCCAGTGTGATCAAGAGCTTTGACGAATTGCTTCATTAACCCAAGTTTAATGTGCAGTGGGGAAATTACAATTTTATTTCTACCAACCAGACTCATTCTTGGTGTTCTTGTCACCAGGCATCAAACTGATTCTTGGTGGTCAGGTCTTTGTCCCCCAGTGTTCTAATTAGCCCTACTGTCCCATTAGCACAGGAAACAAGGGTATTTGATGTAACTTCCTTGCTGCCCCAGCAGAAAATTATAATCATTTTCAAATCTACATAAATTTTCTGCCGATTCATTCAGTAATAGGGTTAAATTTTGGAATGGTTTGCCACAGGAGGTTGTAGAGTGCAACATTTAAGAAGGAACTGGATAGGTATATGGATGGTTTGGATGTTTTGACTAAGCCAAATTCGCTGGTTCTTAGTTACTTTAGTTATTAAGGTTAATTGCATGTTACAATAAAGTTATTAAAGCTGCAGTGTGGTTAGCATGTATATACTCTAGATATAGTTTTTTATTTTAGTTGCAGACTTTGTGTATAAATAAATTATTGACAAGCCCTAGGGTTCTTTGTGGATTTGCACGAGCATGTTTTAGACTTTGTGAATTCTGTATATAGTGATTGACAAGCCCTAGGGTGCTTTGTGGATTTGCCTGAGCATGCTGTTTGGTGATTGGCTCTGTTGGTTTGACTGGGATAGTCCTGATAGGCCCATGTGGCTTCTTACTGTCTATTCATTTCTAATGTTCTAAAAATTAACCATCCATGAAGATGGTATTGCAATCTATCCAGAATTTCTTGATGTTGGCATTCTCTTCTTTCATTTGTACTGTTGGGATTGAGCCATATATATTTCTGTTTTGCAGTAACACACATTTCAAACTTCTTTTAACATTTCAAACTTCTTTTACTACTGTCAGTAAAAAGTTTCCATTCACTTGAATCATATACGAGCAGTCCCATATTGAGAAGAATCCCTTCAACATCATTACAATAAACAAGTTGACCATCTGAATGGAAGTACTTTCGCAGAGCTGCTTCCCTGTTACGATAAAAGAACACACTAGTGCCAGGTCTGGGTATTCCTTTCTCTTTCAGCCTGGAAGCCAATAATTCAGTAGACTGCTTTGGCAAATACAAATATCTTACCAGATCATTCATTTCAGGCTGACTAAACATAGCAACTGTCAGAATCTGCAACAGATGGCGTATATTTGTTCAGAGCATAATCCTCAGTAGAAGAAGGTAAACTGATATTTTCAACACCAATCTCCGGAAGTTCAGTAAACAGTGTTCAACTGGTCGTCTGGCAGATGGGATATTTGGGTATTGTAAGTGGTGTTTGTTTGTCTTATTGAAACCTTTTACATTGACAAGGCAGAAGTAGCAATCATCCAAATGGTTTGTTGGTTCTCTCCAAACCATTGGCACACCAAATCTCAGCTTAACATTCTTTCCTTTAGGCCATGATCGCAAAGTTTCAACACAGGTTTCGCACAGTTTGTGAGGAGCCCAATATTTGTCTTGGTATCCCATTCCTACACCCTCTTGACAAAGGTATTAATGTTGCGCCTTTGATTCTGCAAAGTGAAGCTCCCACAGATGTAGCAGGAAATATCTGTCATTACAGCATCTCGATCCTTCTTTCGGATGTTGTAGCTATTGTTAGATCACAACCTGCAAATAAAAAATATTACATAAATTGTGATAGGTACATAAAAATTTGTAATATGCATTAAATTGTGAAATATGCATAAAATATTAATAAACCCACTCTTGTTCAAATACACCAGCTCTTATCACTAAAGCAGTCTATGACTCGCAACAACTTGCAATCAACAGTGACAAAGGGTTAATTTGGGGTAAAATCCATGAAAATGGGGTTTGTCGATTGCATAGAAATGGAATGTGATAGAGCAAATCTGAGATCAGATTTGGAATCAGAACCCTCAAATTAGTATAGAACAGCTGGAAAATCCTAGCCAGAATTTTTTTTTGGTAGACCAGTGTAATGATGATTTAATATTAAAATCATTTATGCTACTTATATTTCAGCTTAATATTTTAAGCAATTTTGATATATAGTATCTTCAAAACATCGTTTTTAAAAAATTTTAATATGAGAGAACATGGACAGACACACAAACCTCTAGTACTTTAAAATTTGAGCTCTTAAATTATAATGCAGAAACAATCTTTCTCCAGTTTCTGGTGTAATATTCCCTCACTTAATCGGCAGAAAATTGACGATGACGATTGAGGAAAAATGTGCCGATTTTGACGATGACGATTAACCGTCCAATCACTAGTAATTACCAAGTAAACTTGGGGAATTTATGAAGTTACATACAATTAGTTTGTGATAAGGGATTAAATTAAAATTCAACTGAGTCAGCAGTATCTTCATTTATGTATTTATTTTTATTATATTTTATAAATTTTCGCTTTAATTACACTTACATTTTATTTATTTTGGTGGAATAAATTTAGTGTAAATTTAATATTAAAAGTTATGAATGTAAGTGTTGCAACCTATTAGAACAAACATTTATGTCCATTCTTGGTCTAATTCTTTTATTTCAAAGTTATTTTTTATGATGTTTTTTATGGGCTCTTCCGTTTTTTATTCAGAATGATGAAAGAACAATATTCAGTCCAAAGTCATTTCAATATCTGCTGAGAGAAATTAATTACAACCTTCAATCCGTCTCTCAGCATCCTTAGGATACGATTACAGTGCATGAATATTCACCAATTTCATTTTATTTTATATTATAATTTTATAAAATTTTTAAAGGAGAAAACCTTTGACAGTCATCGACGGATCTAGTCTCAACGTATGCCATTCAAACTAACGATTTTTCTTCCCAAACCTACATAGTGATAAAATTTGATACTTTATTTCAGATTCCATTGAAAATGTAATAAAACATCGGAAGCCGATTTGAAAGAAAAAATCGACAGAATACAAATCCGTCCAAACACGGATCAACTGCAACCGTAACATTATCTTTTTCCTAATAAATTATCCATTAATATTTATTTTTCTTTTATTAATCATCATCTTCAGGAACTTTGGGGTTTCATCTACTTTATAGATGTTCAAGGTTTCTTTTACCTTGAATGAGGAACAAGCCTCCTGCTAATCAATACATGTCATACATAAATTATTTCGACCTCGTCTACTATTTTCCATTATCATTTTACTAATCATTGATTGTCCTTTAGTTCCATAAGTAAATCTGCTTCGCTCTTTTCGTTCTTCAATATGTTGTTGCTTGCTCAATATTTAAATGTTTATTAAGCATGTGGATTTTTAATTTTTTTTTTACAGTTACACTCACAGCTGCACTCAGTACATTTAAATAATTTTATATTTTCCGCAACATGGATTAACGTACGGGGAATCGAACTTTCATTGCTCGGGGGACTAGGAATGAGAGACGGAGAAGGATTTCGGGGAGAGGCAGATACGCGGAAGAGGAACATCCGAAAACCCAGGGAAGATGAGAAGAATCCGCTTCCGGAAAACGTAAAATGCCACCACATAACCTCAGTGCATCATGAACCGCAGGTGCTGGTCTCTTCTCCAGACCATTGTAATATTTGTCTCGAAAAATTCGAGGTGTAAGATTTTTATTGATGATGGATCAAGTAGACTGTGGTATGCATTTCACCCAAATGACAGCCCAGTTAATGGAGGGTCTGCTTTTCATGTTTAAGAATATGTAATCTTAAGCTTCCTTTCCGCTTACACTCATAGTCGCACTCAGAACATTTAAATAATTTTATATTTTGGTGTATAAGCATGTGTGTCTTTAAGTTTCCTTTCCCATTACACTCATAGCCACATTCAGATCATTTAAATGTTTTTTACTTTTTCCCTTTCCCTTTCATGGGGTTATTAATAGATCTATAGATTTTTAGATCTCAGGTGTCCGTGGTCAAACCTTGACCATAAGGACATTCTAAATTTTTTTTTACCCACATCCCGACACAAGTCGCAAAATTGCAATGCTTCTTCTTTTATTTTGATGAATAAGCATGTGTGTTTTTAAGTGTCCTTTCTGATTAGACACATAGCCACACTTAGAACATTTAAATAATTTAATATTTTCATGTTTTAGCATGTGTAATCTTAAGCTCCCTTTATGATTACACTCATAGTCGCACTCAGAACATTTAAATAATTTTATATTTTGGTGCGTAAGCATGTGTTTTCTTAAGTCTTCTTTACGATTACACTCGTAGCCACACTCAGAACATTTAATTAACTTTATATTTTGATGCGTAAGTTTGTGTAATCTTAACTTTACTTTCCGATTACACTCATAATCACACTCAGAACATTTAAATAATTTTATATTTTGATGCGTAAGCATGTGTAATCTTAACTTTCCTTTCCGATTACACTCATAATCACACACAGAACATTTAATATTTTGATGCGTAAGCATGTGTAATCTTAACTTTACTTTCCGATTACACTCATAATCACACACAGAACATTTAATATTTTTATGCGTAAGCATGTGTAATTTTAACTTTACTTTCCGATTACACTCATAATTACACTCAGAACATTTAAATAATTTTATTTTTTGATGGGTAAGCATGTGTAATCTTAACTTTCCTTTCCGATTACACTCATAACCACAATCATAACATTTAAATAATTTTATATTTTGATGCGCAAGCATGTTTGTTTTTAAGTTTCCTTTCTGATTACACTCAGAGCCACTTAAATAATTTAACAATTTTTTGATTACGGCTTAATGTTGCTTTAAAGTTTCAGCATAACGATTATCTTATAGCCTCTGGAAGGAACATTTAATAATTTTGTATTTCGATTAATAAGCAAATGTGTTACTGGGTTCAGCTCAACTCATAGCTCCTACACACACAGCAACACTCAGAACATTTAAATAATTTTATTTTTCGATGCGTAAGCATGTGTGCTTTTAAGTTCCCTTTCCAATTACACTCATAGCCACACTCAGAACATTTAAATAATTTTATATTTTGATGGGTAAGCATGTGTGCTCTTAAGTTTCTTTTCTGATTACACTCATAGCCACAATCAGAACATTTAAATAATTTTACATTTTGATGGGTAAGCATGTGTGATCTTAAGTTTCCTTTCCAATTACACTCATAGCCACACACAGAACATTTAAATAATTTAATATTGCTATGCGTTAACAGATGAGAGCTTAAGCATGATTTACTCTTGGTTTCATAATTACAATGGACACATTTAAACTTTCCTTTATGCAAATTCAGATGACTTTTCAACTCTTCATAATTTTTAAAATTTAAATTACAATATTTGCAACAGAGGTTTTCACAATTAGTTTTGTTAATCCTTTTTCCACACATTTTTGACCTTTGAGGTAATCTTTTGAAAGTCCTTTTCACTTTGGAACCTTTTTCTCCTTGACCAGCATCGCTAATGAGGGACTGTTTGAAATAAAAATAAAATTATATTTTGTAAAAGGAAATTCGAATAATTTCACACAAACCTTCTTATATATATATATATATATATATATATATATATATATATATATATATATATATATATATATATATATATATATATATATATATATATATATAATATATAAAAAATATATATAAAAAAAAAAAAAAAAAAATAAATAAATATATATATATATATATATATATATATATATATATATATATATATATATATATATATATATATATATATATATATATATATATATAGTATATATATATATATATTTTTATATATATATATATTTTTAAGAATGTAAAATGGCAAATGTGTCTATGCTGTTATAAATATATTTACTCATTAAGAAAAACGAAGAAAAACAAAAGAATTCATTGTATTTACTTTTATGTTTAAAGTCATGACTGAGTCGCAGTGACTCCTTTGTAATTAAAAATAAGCCTGTCCTGTATTTAGTATAAGAACGCAGACATACTGAATTCTTGAGTGAGTCTTCTTGAGCCTTGTTTCAGAGCAGTCGTGCTTTGTGAGCAGTTGTGAAATTGCAGAAAAGTCTGTAGCTATGCTATGGTTAGGCTACGCTGCAGTAACTTTGTTTACAACAAACGATTACCTTACGATATAGAGAATTATATAACTCCTTTTACTAATCCTGATAAGGAATTTTGTCCTGTCACGGTCGCCACTTCTTTACAGCCTGTGTCTTCTACTGGAATTACAGGGGTATATAGGTTATATTTTTGACCATGTATAAACCTAAATACACAAGAGAGCACTTAAAGAAGTTCGCCTTCTCGAGCTTCACCTTTAATTTCGCCTTTTTGAGGGCTTCGAACACGAGATTGAGACTTTGATAGTGTGAATTAATATCTTTAGAAAATACGATAATGTCATCTAAATATATCAGAGCATGGATACCTAATAAATGAGACAAAGAAGCTTCCATCACTTTGCAAAAGATATTTGGCGCTGTCCGGATTCCCATAGGGAGAACTCGAGGTTGCCAATGACCTCTATGTGTCGAAAAAGCAAGATATGGACGACTTTCGGGTGAGACTCCTGGGTCTATCCATTTTTTGCGTACCAAAATAATGAAAGTTGGCCGCTCGATAATTTTTGAAATCTTTAATATTTTGCATGGCGTTAATGTTATCCCTGGAAAGTTCAAAACCACCATTCGTTTTTGTAGATTTACTCTGGTTGTAACAGGGTGAGCCAAAATGTTTGACCAGGTGGAGCAAAATTTATCACTTAATAGAGGTAACATTTTAAGTCATATCTCCATATTGGTAATTCTTATACCAAATTTCATAGAGAGTGATTTGTTAGGGGTACTTTAAGGTACATTTGGCCTTTCCTGTTTTTTTTGGGGGGAAATAATATTTCACCATGAAAATGAATCCGAAAAATTGTGTTAAAAATCGAAGAAATTTCCATTTTCGTGGGTGTATTATTAAAAGAAGGAAATAATTTAACGATATAAAATTTTGTGTGATGATACATACTAAAGTAGGGTTTAACTTAAATATTTGAAGTTTGGTAAATATTTTTAAAAAAATTTACAGGGTGTCCAAAATCAATTTTTCGGAAAATCGGTAACTTTGAACCTTAATATCTCTGATGGGGTAAGTGCTAAAAATCTGAAAATTTTACACATTATACTACTACCATAGATGTTCCTTCACCTGCAATATTGACCTTGGTATTTGCTTGTTTTAAGAAATACAGCCATTCAAAAATGCCAAAAAAAAATTTTTTTTTTATAGTTGTGTTATGATAGCTATTATTATAATTATTATAGTTCAAGACAATACATAGACAAATGAAATAGTGGCATCAAGGAGAAATGAAAAAAATGACAGTTAAAAATTTAATTTTAAGGTTAATATACATAAGAATGTACCATTATATCTACTGTAAAATGACAAAATTAACTAAATAACTTTTGAAAATTTATGTATATATATATATATATATATATATATATATATATATATATATATATATATATATATATATATATATATATATATATATATATATATATATATATATATATATATCATATAGGTATGATTATAACATAAAAAAAAAAAACCTTTAAATACAAAATAATAAAATTGTGCAGTATATATATATATATATATATATATATATATATATATATATATATATATATATATATATATATATATATATATATATATATATATATATATATATATATTTACTTTGCGCTGTATCTGTGATTGTTCAGAAGAGAGATTTCTTCGGAAACTTTGTTTGAGATGTAATTTCTGCCTGTTAATGACATTTTTATTTCAAGCCCAGAAAGTTTTCGTAAAATTTTTTTTATTGGGATCCATACCCGATCGCAATCTGACATCTTGAATGAAGTTCTGGGTCCGGAAGGATGTTAAAAATATATGGAAACATCATCGTTCTCCACACTTATTTCTTTTACTTTTCCAATCCACCATTGGTCATCATATACGCAAGCTACTGTGTCATTTATCTTTACACTTAATGAAACAATTTTGCTGACACAGTGGTCTTCGTAAACGCCAGTTTTTGAGTGGATAGCACTTAATTATGTTCTCTGAAAGTGGAAAGAATTTTTGAAAGTTTCTTGTTCCCTTTAATTCTCAAACAATTTTCATATCTCGTTTTAAGTCTTTCATTGTGTTCATGAATTTCTTCTTCTTTTACGAGTAAGTTATTCCTCTTATTTTCTTTGCAGAATGAATATATTTGGTCAATATTAAGAATTTGGTGTGTTGTTGTTCTTTGTAAGCTGACTTTGCTTAATTCGCGCTTTGTTGTTCCTCCAACCCCATCACAGGCATTTTTCCCGTGGCAAGATGCAAAGAAATGCCATTCAGCTTTTAATTCTTTTTAGTGATGGCAAATGTTAACAAAATTTTTT
The DNA here is from genome assembly GCA_015478945.1 of Trachelipus rathkii. Taxonomy (NCBI): domain Eukaryota; kingdom Metazoa; phylum Arthropoda; class Malacostraca; order Isopoda; family Trachelipodidae; genus Trachelipus; species Trachelipus rathkii. The sequence goes on along the minus strand of JABUQX010016931.1, from coordinate 7,077 downwards.
TTATTCTTATACTGGCTACCATTTTCATCTGAAAAATATACTAGCTTTTCAACTTTAGGCAAATTATGTTTAATATATTTTACTACATATGTTTGGAAGACGTGAACAACTGATGTGTTGTGTTCTAAGTAGTTACTTAAAGCACAAAGAGAGTGACTTCTTAATTTACTATTTTCTCTCTAAAATATAGAACAAATGGGTGCAAAGTAGCTTGGTCATTGACCCAATGATACCCTTGAAATTCGTGTAGTTCTCGGCAAAATCAGCCAAGATTATGCATTCATTTTCAGAAAGTTTTTCTTTCTTTTCTTTCAAAAATTTCGATTGAATTTTAGAAATATAATGGTGACTTTTGAGATTTGCCAAATTTTAACCATCGAAAATATTGATGAGTAATATATATATATATATATATATATATAAATATATATATATATATATATATATATATATATATATATATATATATATATATATATATATATATATATATATATATATATATATTTTATATATATATATATATATATATATATATACGGTATATACATATATATATATATAGTATATATATATATATATATATATATATATATATATATATATATATATATATATATATATATATATATATATATATCAACTTTTAAAAAGTTATTGAGTTAATTTTGTCATTTACAGTAGATATAATGGTACATTCTTATGTATATTAACCTTAAAATTAAATTTTTTTAACATTGTTTTCATTTCTCCTTGATGCCACACTATTTCATTTGACTATGTATTGTCTTGAACTATAATAACTATCATAACTTAAAAATTTTTTTTTTTTGGCATTTTTGAATGACTGTATTTCTTAAAACAAGCAAATACCAAAGTCAATATTGCAGGCGAAGGAACATCTATGGTAGTAGTATAATGTGTGAAAATTTCAGATTTTTAGCACTTACCCCATCAGAGATATTAAGGTTCAAAGTTACCGATTTTCCGAAAAATTGATTTTTGGACACCCTGTAAATTTTTTTAAAAATATTTACCAAACTTCAAATAAGATTTAAGTTAAACCCTACTTTAGTATGTATCATCACACAAAATTTTATATCGTTAAATTATTTCCTTCTTTTAATAATACACCCACGAAAATGGAAATTTCTTTGATTTTTAACACAATTTTTCGGATTCATTTTCATGGTGAAATATTATTTTCCCCCAAAAACAGGAAAGGCCAAATGTACCTTAAAGTACCCCTAACAAATCCCCTCTATGAAATTTGGTATAAGAATTACCAATATGGAGATATGACTTAAAATGTTACCTCTATTAAGTGATAAATTTTGCTCCACCTGGTCAAACATTTTGGCTCACCCTGTTACAACCAGAGTAAATCTACAAAAACGAATGGTGGTTTTGAACTTTCCAGGGATAACATTAACGCCATGCAAAATATAAAAGTTTTCAAAAATTATCGAGCGGCCATCAGCGGTACGGAAAAAATGGATAGACCCTCCTATGTTGTAGTAGCCATTCAGTAAATCCAAAGAGGAAAAAACGTTAGATTGGCCTAGTTTAGACAGAGTTTCATCTATCCTAGGGATTGGAAATTGAATAGGTAAGATAAATTTATTGAGTTTTCTATAATCTAAAACAATTCTGGGCCTTATACTGTTTTTCTTGGGGATTACCAGCAAAGGGCTCGAGTGGGGGGAGTTAGAAGGCTCTATGTATTCCTTCAAAATACAGTCATTGACCCACTCGTCAATATCGGCTTGAAATTTGTGCGGTAATTGATAATTAGGCGTGAAGATATATCGGGGAGAATCTGGAGTTAATTCAAGCTTAAATTCATCAATTGGAAAAACATCTACTTTGTCATTACTTAAAGCTACAACTTCTTTGTTAGCTATTAGAAAATCTAGGATCTGTTCTAATTGAGAAGCATCCTGAAGAACCACTAAATCTGCTTCTTTGGTAGATTTTGATAAAAGAATTTCTTTATAAACAGTGCGTAACTCGGCATCGGAGAGCCCTACCGAGGATTCAATCTTGTTTACATTCGAACAACTGCTTCGAAATGCAAGAGAATTTGCTTTGGATACGACAGTATTTTTGTCGAGAATGATCGGAGATGAACTACAATTTATACAATTTATTAAAATAGTGCCTTCATTTACACCACTTAAAACATCAGCAAATAAAATATTAGACACACAATTCTTCTCGGACACGAGATATGTATTCTCTGGAGGAGATGTACCTGCTTTGGATCTCACATTGACTGATAAAATCGCACTGGAAAATGCGTCGAACGTAGCCGTATTCGGTAAGGATAAACCGTAACTTTGATCATCAAAAATACAAAGTTCGTGAGTAAAAGAATCGTTCTCAAAATGGAGATGATGCAAATTAGAAAAAGAATCTGCAGAATTGACTTTGGAATCGTCTGAAAAAGAATGTGATTTATTGTTGATCATAGAATTAAAACTTTGTTTCGGATCGTGAATCAGCGGATCAAAGACTTAGGGAGTTGGTTTTCTTCTATAGATTTATACTTCGAAGATGAAGGAATTGTCTCCGATACTGAGAAGTTACGTGCTTACACCAGATTTTTGAACATGCGTGAAGGCAATGTTGTATATCTTATTCAATCGACTCCAGAACTCAAACTCGCAAAAACTTGGGAAGAGTTCAAAACTGATCTATCTCTCTTCTTGAATCCAATTTGTTCAAAAAGTTCATTTGAAGCATTTAGCGATTTTGTGAATCTGAAATGGAGTAGTAATCATTCCCTACCTGAATTTATAACTGACGCCCAAAAAGCTTTGCAGATTTTTATAGATTCGGCCTCATTGATCCACGATGTGAAGTTCTCAGATGAACAGCGTCGTTTACTCTTATTTTCTACTCTGTATGCCAATACAAAACCTCAATTGCAGCGTGTGATACACAAAGAATTCAATATTCAAAATTCCATACCTAAACAGGTACAAACATATCTCAAGAAAAACCATGTTCTGAACGATGGTAAAATCTCCTCCTCAACAGGTAAAAATGCTTGTCAATCTTTTAATACTCCAGTCTATTCTACGCATGCTGAAAAAAGTACTGCGCATCAATCTTTTTCTCAGGGTTATAAAACAAGAAGTATGCCCAAATCTCTGTCAAATTATGCTTCTAATTATCAATATTCCTCATCCAATAATCAGTCTAAACGTAAGGTTTTATTTTGCGTCAAATGTGAGAACCACGGGCACGGTTCTTCAGATTGTATTTTCCGTTCTTTCTGTACATTATGTAATCATGCACATTCACGTGGAACGCAAAGAAATTGCCAGGGTACGTCATGGCATCCATTCTCCCCTGAAGGATTAAATAGAGTAAGGGTTATCTCACAGTCAGAGCAGAATAAATATGCTCCAAATCAATCAAATCCCCATCCAAATCAGTCAAGTTTTCGTCCCAGTCAGTCCAATTTTGGTCAAATTCAGAACGTACAAAATGGTTCAAACTCAAACTTTAACAGAGGTAAAAATAGTTTTAAAAGAAACTCAAATATAAATCATTGTCAAAATATGACAAATACTTATAATAAGGGTGCTAATTTCTCAAATAAGGCTCAAAATATGCCTTCAGATCATTATTTTTCTGTACCGCAAAAAGCCGTAAACAGAAATAGTGGCAGCAAGTCCCCGCATTCCTACCGAATTGAAGATGAAAATTTCGAAGCAAAGGTAAGTTATTTGGATCCAAATTATGTTCCAAATGCAAGTTTATACAATAAATATGTGAATTATAAGCCAAGTAGGCACGAATTTTATTCAAATAAATCATTTTTCCCGCATCCAAAACAAGGAAATCGCACCTCGAATTTCCGTATTTCTCCGCAAATATGTTCGATTTCGTCAAAGTCAAATTCCTTTCATGATTCAAATTTTTAGAAAGGGGAACGAGTTTAGAGTCTCAGAACGTCGTTATAAACCCCTTTGAGGCAAATTTTGTCAATCCAAATCCACAAATGGCAATTGTGAATCTTGTTGATGATGATCCTCCGATTATTGGGAAAAGCTATTATCTTAAAGTAAAACTCACAGTTGAGTATGAATTTATTTATGAGCTTTCTAGCTATTTAGATGTAGGCAGCAGTGTTTCTTTGATCCGATTTCAAGTATTTGAAAGCCTTCGTAAGCTTTATCCACTCGAATTAAAAGATAACAATATTGTTATGAAATCGATTTCGGGGAATGAAATCAAAAATTTAGGGAGAGTGAAACTCCAGTTGATTTTCAATGATCAGTTGTTTAATATTCATCTTATTGTAGTAGATAACGATTGTATTTTTAAAGGCCAGATGTTATTAGGCACTGATGTTTTAGGTATTATTCCTGCTATTCTTGATCTTCGTAATAAAAATTTATTGATAGATGGTGAAACAGGATTCTCAAAAATCCCTCTCCAAGTCTTCGATCCGCTGATTCACGATCCGAAACAAAGTTTTAATTCTATGATCAACAATAAATCACATTCTTTTTCAGACGATTCCAAAGTCAATTCTGCAGATTCTTTTTCTAATTTGCATCATCTCCATTTTGAGAACGATTCTTTTACTCACGAACTTTGTATTTTTGATGATCAAAGTTACGATTTATCCTTACCGAATACGGTTACGTTCGACGCATTTTCCAGTGCGATTTTATCAGTCAATGTGAGATCCAAAGCAGGTACATCTCCTCCAGAGAATACATATCTCGTGTCCGAGAAGAATTGTGTGTCTAATATTTTATTTGCTGATGTTTTAAGTGGTGTAAATGAAGGCACTATTTTAATAAATTGTATAAATTGTAGTTCATCTCCGATCATTCTCGACAAAAATACTGTCGTATCCAAAGCAAATTCTCTTGCATTTCGAAGCAGTTGTTCGAATGTAAACAAGATTGAATCCTCGGTAGGGCTCTCCGATGCCGAGTTACGCACTGTTTATAAAGAAATTCTTTTATCAAAATCTACCAAAGAAGCAGATTTAGTGGTTCTTCAGGATGCTTCTCAATTAGAACAGATCCTAGATTTTCTGATAGCTAACAAAGAAGTTGTAGCTTTAAGTAATGACAAAGTAGATGTTTTTCCAATTGATGAATTTAAGCTTGAATTAACTCCAGATTCTCCCCGATATATCTTCACGCCTAATTATCAATTACCGCACAAATTTCAAGCCAATATTGACGAGTGGGTCAATGACTGTATTTTGAAGGAATACATAGAGCCTTCTAACTCCCCCCACTCGAGCCCTTTGCTGGTAATCCCCAAGAAAAACAGTATAAGGCCCAGAATTGTTTTAGATTATAGAAAACTCAATAAATTTATCGTACCTATTCAACTTCTAATCCCTAGGATAGATGAAACTCTGTCTAAACTAGGCCAATCTAACGTTTTTTCCTCTTTGGATTTACTGAACGGCTACTACAACATAGGAGTCTCACCCGAAAGTCGTCCATATCTTGCTTTTTCGACACAGAGGTCATTGGCAACCTCGAGTTCTCCCTATGGGAATCCGAACGGCGCCAAATATCTTTTGCAAAGTGATGGAAGCTTCTTTGTCTCATTTATTAGGTATCCATGCTCTGATATATTTAGATGACATTATCGTATTTTCTAAAGATATTAATTCACACTATCAAAGTCTCAATCTCGTGTTCGAAGCCCTCAAAAAGGTGAAATTAAAGGTGAAGCTCGAGAAGGCGAACTTCTTTAAGCGCTCTCTTGTGTATTTAGGTTTACACATGGTCAAAAATATAACCTATATACCCCTGTAATTTCAGTAGAAGACACAGGCTGTATATATATATATATATATATATATATATATATATATATATATATATATATATATATATATATATATATATATATATATATATATATATATATATATATATATATATATATATATATATATATATATTCTTCTTTATCTACCTACCTTTTCCCAAGATTGGGAGTAAGGAGCGCTACAAGCATCGGAAAAGAAAAGCAGTAGGAGAGTATGACAAATGTCGAAAAGAAAGCTCAGCCTTACCGCCCCCTCTGTACCATTAATTAGTGAAACTCGTCACAGACAGAAAATCCACCCTAGAGCTTCATGGGACCGCGACGGACCCTCACTATGGTAAATCGTCAATGTAAGGGTTCATCCCTTGGCCCAGGTGGGCCACAACCATACCCCCATTCAAAACCCCGCCATTCTCTCCTATCATGCACCTTAATTCTCGCCTCTGCTAAACTCACATTTCTCTCCTTCAGACATTCGTTCACCGACTCAATCCACTTTCTCTTCGGTCTCCCAGCCGGTCGGTTCCCAACACACTCTCCACTATACATCCGCTTAACCAACCGACTATCATTCATCCTTTCCACATGACCAAACCATCTCAACATACTTTCATTTATTCTCTCATTTACCCCTTTCTTCACACCACACATCTCTAATAAGTTCATTCCTCATTTTATTAATTCTTCTCACACCTAGCATGCCCCTAAGATTGTCCATCTGAACACGTTGAACTTTAGATCTATACTTCTTATTCCAGACCATAGTCTCACTACCATACAATAAGACTCTAGCGCACTCAAGACTTAGTCCCTTTACATTCACCAACGATTTAATTGCACCAGCAACCTTCCTGCCATCCACAACTTTCCTACTACACTCTGCATCATCCGTTCCCTTCTCATCCAACACATACCCTAAATATTTAAACTCAGACACTTGCTCCAGCTGCTCACCATCTAACATAACTACACACTGAGGACTGTCCTCACTCACAACCATAACCTTACTCTTATCTACGTTTACTTTCAAACCCCTCCTTTTACATACCCTGCCAAATCTCTACCAATCCTCTAAACTCTCTTCAGATTCGCCACACAGAACCAAATCATCCGACATATAATAGGTAGGGCACCCTCCACTTTCCATTCTCCATCATTCTAACACCACAGCTGTGGCGCACGAAAAACGCAAAGCGTTTCTACGATAAATGCGAAAACGGTTAAACACCCAACGCAAGAACTGAACGAAGTACAATG
>JABUQX010016930.1:62500-65464 GCA_015478945.1 Trachelipus rathkii | reverse complement strand
GAAGGGCTTTCATTTTTTTTTTTTGTTTTTTTTTTTTTTTTTTTTTTGCCAATACAAAGTGTTAAAGAAGTAAAAATTATTCTTTTTTAACTTAAAGGAATACCATTGGGTAAACCGCAAAGATGGCAGGAGTCGGGGTCTCTCGGATCGAGCCCCCTAAATGGGGTAAATAATTTTTTTTTGAAATATTTCCGACGAATAATAAAAACCTTAAAATTTTCCGCTAATTCCAAATATATAATTTGTTTTACTGTAGGTGCTTGCCGTTCTCGAATTTTGATTAAATTTTATATTGTTCAAAGTAATATTTTTAATAATTATTAAAACTAATAATAATAATTACCTCTCTAAACATTGAATTATATACCAAACTGTTTTGACATCTGTAATATTAAAATTTTTCTTGCAAAATTTCATGGTTGATAACTCTTCTGCCCAGCAATAAATATAAAGCAAAATTTGTCGAAAAGGAAAATTGAATCTTTCCAACCAAGTGCCTCTTTTCAAAGTAAAATTTATCTGACAGAAAGATTTGTAGCATACCCAGCGATACTAATTTCTCACTAATTTAATTTCCATGCTATGACATTTGTCACATATTTTGTGACTAGGAATAATTTTAAATTGTTGAAATATACGTATTGCATCCATTTCATTTTGAACATTTTCTATTAACGAAAGCAAATTATATTCCATGTTTTTTATTACAAACCAAAATTAAAAAGAGATCTTCAATATAGATTATAGACACAAACAAACTAAAAATTTTAACTATTAACGATGTAGTTTTTATTCTAAAATAATAAAAAAACAAAAAAAAAAGAATAGTTATTGAAAACTTTTTTAGCACCGCAGTTTATATATACTATTTTAATTATTTATTCTGTTCATATCTTTATTTTAAATAACTTTTTTATTTCAATCTGGCAACTGTCAAAAAATATAGTAGAACCTATATAGATTATATATATTATTATGTATATATATATAATATATATATATATATTATATATATTATTTATATATATATATATATATTATATATTATATATAATATATATATATATACTATATATATATATATACAGTATATATGTATATGACGTTGTGAGTTATATAGATCCGTTAACTTTTTTTTTCTTTTTTTTCATATATTGTTAGTATATAATACTAACAATACATTAAATGATGATAAGAAATATACAAAATTTTAAAGTGTTAAAAAGTAAATAATAAAATAAGCAGACATACATCTTGCATGAGAAAGAAAATGAATTTTAGTGTTAGTACATAAAAGAATTTAAGGTAGGAGAAAAAATAATTTTTCGGGGTAAAATTCTGCCCTTATTGATTTTTTTTTTTTCCAAATCTTGATTCTCTGTATGCTTAACAAAACTTATCATAACCTGAACTAGGAGGTCCTAAGCCAAAACCTAACCTATATGGATCGATGATGCAGTAAAGCTATACCTAACCTATATGGATCGACGATGCAGTAAACCTGTACCCTTACCTATATGGATCGACGATGCAGCAATCTATACCTAACCTAGATGGATCTACTTTGCCATAATTTTTTTCTCTTGTTTTAGGGTTTTTCTAAATAAGATTTTTGCATTTCAAAAGTTATTACGGAGTCTTCTCGCTCTCCCGGTAACTGCCAAACGTACGATGCTTAAAAAAGTACGATTTTATTAAATAATTACCCTTTTTTAATTTAAATTTTTTTTTATCCTGTTTATAAACACTGAAATTTATTGTTAGTATCATATAATAACAATATATGAAAAAAATAATAATAAAAAGAAATATAGCGGATCCATATAACCAATAAGGGCCTATATATATATATATATATATATATATATATATATATATATATATATATATATATATATTATATAGATATATATATATTTATATCTAATAATATAAACAATAAGGGCCTATATATATATATATATATATATATATATATATATAGTAATTAATGGATGAGCATTCAATTTTTACTCCCCCAAAGCAAAATTGCAATACTGTCAAAAAATAATAAGATATAGCTTCCGAATAATTTCAAAATTGTTTATTTTATGGACCGCTGATTCTTCTAAATTTTTAGGGAAATATCTGTGGTTTTCGATAAAATTAGTTAAATGAGGGTATACAAAAAATAATTGCTTTGTAAAATCCCTTAAATTTTATAAAACTACTTTTTTACAGTGACTAACTTCTTGAAAATGCAACCGTTTAGGGAAAAATCTGGCAACCCTTGAAAAAAAAACAAAGCGTTTGTGAAAAAAAAAATGATATTTGGCAACTCTAAAAAAAAATTGCGAATTTTCAAGGTCATTCTTTCTCGCATTGTAACATGTCTATTCTTATTTACGCCTTGTTTCTTATTATAATCTCCTCGCATGGAGGTAATAGATGATTATATTATATTGTAGAAAGAATTTCTATATTTTATTACATTATTAAATTACAAAATGTATTTTTTATAATAAATGTGCGAAAAAATAAAACTAGATGAAGAAGGATAATCGTTAATTAATTCAGGGTGAAGCTCAATATTTAGCAAGTAGGGGGTCTTCTTTTAAAGTATTAATAGTACAGTAATAATTAAAAAAAATAATTTATTTCTAAGCCATTTTGAATTACAATTAACACATTTTTCCACGCCCAAAATATCTAATTTAAATATATTAAGGGCTTGAAATAATTAACCTTCAAGAATTTACAATTATTTAAAAAATTACTAATAAAACATAATTCATAAAACTTCAAATAAATTTTTTTAATATTTTTATATAATAAGAATATAAAAGTTGGCATTTATTCATATTTCAATTAATTAATATACCAAATGTTCTCTATCAAAATGTAGTAACATGGTATTATTCAATATGTATTATCAAAATCTGTCTACAACTTCTACTACTACTACTACTACTACTACTACTACTA
>JABUQX010016930.1:20000-40000 GCA_015478945.1 Trachelipus rathkii | reverse complement strand
AGTCTGAAGACGAGGTTTAATGAATACATGGCGGGAAGCCTGGTAAGAACTAGTACACCCCAGCAGCCTCAAAGAGAGTTGGGTTTAGGGCATGCTAAGTTATATTAGTTAGTTAGCTAGGTTAGTTAGATTAGTTAGTCAGTGCCCATAGTTGTTAAGCCAAACAGTGCTGTTGTGTTGCAAACAACAAATGGTTAAGTTGAGTTAAAGGAAGCGAGAAAGTTCGGTTGATTCTGGCTAGTCCTGGAAGGTCCAGATTTTTTGAGTTTGATTATTGGTTCAGCCAATTGAGTTTCTTAATGATTCACAGCATCAGCTCTGTTTGGTTTGTTGTAATTATAGAATGACATCTGAGATATCTAAAGTCTGCCGATATAATTCAGGTCTGGTCACAACGATCTGCGAGGCAAAATGCAATCACAGCCTTGTTCTCAAAACCACATCTCTTTCTGTAAACTTCAGTAGCAGAGCAGAGAGCAGAGCAGCAGGCAGGTGCAGTATGTAAAAAGAGTGGTGGCAAGAGCAGTAAAAAGGTGGTGAGGTATATATATAGTAGAGAGAGAGAGCAGTCCAGAGGTAGAGAGCAGTAGTATATGCATGTAGGTGTAGAGAGTATAGCATAGTGGTGCAGGAGGCAGGTGTGCAGGTACAGTGGCGGCGGTCGCACGAAATAAACTGATTGATTTAGTATCATCCTCCAAGAAGAACCTCTTCTCGCCTCCAGTTCTTTTTTTTAAATCTTAAATAGAGTTTTTTGTTTGTATATATGCAATATTTAATAGGTATATCTTTCTTGTTTGAGTTTTAAAGTTTCTTCCTCTCTCTACAAAATATTCTTATCTCTTTTGCTTTTTAGTGCTTCTAAAGCTAATTCCTTGGCCTTTGTCTAGCTACTGCTAAATTTCTGTAACCACTATGATTTTTTTTCAGTTTTCTTCATTAATTGTTTTAAATAGTAAAGTATCTTTAAACTGGTTCTTTGTAAATATAGAATAACTGCCTTTGTCTGTATCTTGTTATTTTATTATAGATATTTGATATTTGAAACAGGAGAATCCATGCTCCAAAATAAAACAGTAAATGAACATTTAATCTTCCTTCCTCTTCACTGATAGTATATGTTGCACAGATAAAGAGTGTTAGAGTATATATATATACATTATATTATATATTATATTATGTTACATAATATTATTATTATATTCATTTTATATGGCTGGCTGGTTGGCTGTTGTTGTTATATATATATAGTTATATATATATACATATATATATATTATTATTGGTTGACTGGGACATATTGTTGCTATATTATTATTATTATATTTATATACATACCGCTTCTATATACATATATATTATTGGTTATTATTAATATTAATATATACAATATTATTATTGGTTGCTGGTTAGTTATTAGCGTTCTGTTTATATATATATATATATTATATATATATATATATATATATATATTATATATATATATATATATATGTTAATATATATATATATATATTATTATATATTATATATTATATATATATATATATATATTATTATTTTATACATATACATATATATTATATTATTGGAAGTAGCAAATATATATATATAGCATATAGCAGCATATATATATATATATGGGTTACATATATAAGGTTGTTGAAAGATGTTATTATATATATGGTTATTATAGTTATATATATATATATTATATATATATATATATTATATATGTACTATATATATATATATATATATATATATATATATATATATATATATATATATATATATATATATATATATATATATATATATATATATATATATATATATATATATATATATATTTATTTGTTTATACTAAATCTGGTCTCCCTGTAACTGTTATTTTGGTTACAGCTCCTCTTCGACGCCACCTTCATGATAATTTTTAAACTCTGCCTCCGTTATTAAATTTCTTAAGCGCTTTTGTCTGGCGCCTTTAAGACCCGAAAGTCAAGCTCCTTTTGCCTCGATCTCCATTTCCCCCCAAAATTCGGGGACCGGTCGCCATATTACCCCAAAATCGGGGATTACGTTTTTGGGGACCAGTTTTCTTTCTATTATTGTCATTACAGGTACTAAACGAATTCTTTCAACTAATGTAAGTATTTATTGGACCAAGTAATAATCATTTTATTATTATTATTATTATTATTATTATTATTATTATTATTATTATTATATATTATTATTATTAAATTATAAATATTATTATTATTATTATTATTATTATTATTATTATTATTATTATTATTATTATTATTATTATTATTATTATTATTATTATTATTATTATTATTATTATTATATTAATTTTAATATTATTATTATTATTTTTATTATTATTAATCATTATCATTATAATTATAATTATAATTATAATTATAATTATAATTATAATTATAATTATAATTATAATTATTATTGATATTAAAATTTTCATATTATTATTATTAGTAATTATTATTATTATTATTATTATTATTATTATTATTATTATTATTATTATTATTATTATTATTATTATTATTATTATTATTAATATTATTATTATTATTATTAATATTATTATTATTATTATTATTATTATTATTATTATTATTATTATGATTATTATTATTATACATATTTTTCGTGTTTTTGTTATTATTATTATTATTATTATTATTATTATTATTATTATTAGTACTACTAAATTAATTTATTATTATTTATTATTATTATTATTATTATTAGTAATAGAAATATTAATTTATTATTATTATTATTATTATTATTATTATTATTATTATTATTATTATTATTATTATTATTATTATTATTATTATTATTATTATTATTATTATTATTATTATTATTATTATTAACCATCTATTTTTTTTAATAAATTCCACATCATAAGAAATTACAGACATTCAATATACGGATTTATTACGAATATCAATCTTTAAAACGCATTTGAGATTCAATTATACTTTTTATTAATTGTAGATAATTAAAATTAAACTTTCATTATTTTATTTAATTATTTAATTCAATTTACATAAATTTTATTAAGTTATAATCTATTTTAATTTATTAACTTGCTTGTTTGTTGAATTGCTAGATATATTAAACTTGCTTTATAAATTTATTTAGATAGTAATTGATTATTATTATTATTATTATTATTATTATTATTATTATTATTATTATTATTATTATTATTATTATTATTATTATTATTATTATTATTATTATTATTATTATTATTATTATTATTATTATTATTATTATTATTATTATAAATATATATATATATATATATATATATATATATATATATATATATATATATATATATATATATATATATATATATATATATATATATATATATATATATATATATATATATATATATATATATATATATATATATATATATTGACCATAACAACAATTAATTAAAAAAAATGAACATTGAAATAATTTTAAATGTAACAAAGACATTTTAAGTTTTTAATCATTTATTGTTTCACGCTTACCCCAATGAAAGGAGAGGGGGAGTAAAGGAGAAAGGGGAAGAATGGGGAGGGGAGAGATTGGAAGAAAGGGGAGGGGGATAGAGGGGAAGAGTTTTAGTTATTGTAAAAATAGTCATAAAAGAATAATTATTGTCAACCATTATTAACTTGACCATAAATAAAATAATTAGTTTTGAGAATCACGCAGAGCACCGCAAAGGATGGAGTGGATTGGAATTTATCCGGACAATTGAAGGTATTAAAAATTAAAATTAAAATTTATAATCAAAACTAAATTAAATAAATTAAATTAAATTTAAAAAATTCTCATTTTTCTTTCTTTTTTTTTTAACAAAAGTTTACATCACACCTCAAAGGCACTGCCCTTATCAAGGAGGGTACTTATCTAGGTAATTGTTACCTAGGATCTGGAAGAGGAATCGAGCCCGAGCCCGAGCCCTGAGCCTTGGAACTCACTCTACCGCTTGTGTCAAGGTATTACTCTCTGCTATGACGTCATAAGGTTGCGTAAATTTACTCTCAAAAGTTTTATGCGTTTTAACGCTTCTATTTCGCAGATCAATATCAATGCGTTTTTATCGCATAAAATAAAACATACGATTTACCGTTGTTTCTAATTTAAACGCATACCATATGTGCATAGTGCGAGTATGATACGATTTTAAAATTTAAGTAACGCTTAAATGATATTTTATTTTGTGTGTTAATTACGCATGGTGACAAAACGAACGCGCTTACTGTTATTTTTATGCGTTAATAACGCATAACGGTAACATAAATTCTTTAATTGTAATTTTATGCGCTAAAAACGCATAGCGGCAAAATAATCGTGTTAACTGTAATTTTTGTGCGTTAATAATGCATGGCGACAAAATAAACGCGTTAACCGTTATTTTTATGCGTTAATAACGTGTGGCGACAAAATGAACGGGGTAGCATTTTAGAGTGTGGCGTAATAATGAGAGGAGAAAAAAAATAAAAACTATAAACCAATTTGTCCTCTTTGATAAAATAAAAGTGACTCTGTTGAATCATACACATTGGTTACTTATCATCTCTGGCCACTTTCTGATGTATCTAAGGAAGAGAATCACAATTAATGATCAAAGCAGATGAGGGTAGGTGGTATGCTAGTGTCGGAAGATCTAATAAATTGCTATTGTCTAGTTTCTATTCCTTTTAAGAACTACAGATAGTTTTTTTTATGATTATTTAGGAATATACAAGGGAGGAATTTATATCTTAAAGTTTCAAATTTTGACTTTAAGTGACTGTAAAGAACAAAAGCTCTGTTATTCACAATGTCCCTTGATCTTAATGCATCTTATTTGCATACCAGAATGCAGTGCGTTACTACTGGTATAGCAAACAATCTCAAATGGTAATTGCTACAAGGCGTTCCATGAGGTAGGTGCAATAAACTTTCCTCTTCATTATTTATAAAAAGGATTTGACAAATTTGTTTTTGGATAGACACCTCGTAATAAATGCTGGTGATACATCAGTGATAAAAGGTTTTCAAATATCTGAACTTATGAATAATACATTTATGCAAGTAACATATCAATAAACTTAGGGACTGGTATAAATATTATAAATTGGCTATTGATCCCTCAAAAAATAAGGTACTAGTACTGCTGTTTACTCGGATAAAAAAGAGTAATCTTTTTTTAATTTGAGCTTAGATGATATTCATTTAAAAGTTGTTCAAAAAAATACTTGGGTATTGATGATGAATTTCTGGCCACGAAAGTTATACACTAAAGAAATTATTTAAATTTATGGACATTACATATTCTGTATAATATTGGCAAGTTATTTAATCTACTCAAAACATTATGCAAAGTTAATTTTGTATTTTTAATATAGTCTATCATTCGATGATTAGAAGCAGTTGGTGTTGAAGCTAATAATTTATTGTTTATAAATTAATTAAAATTAATTAATTATGAGTAATTAATAATTGAAATTTCAAAGCTGCAAAAAAAATAAACCTTCAATGTTTACATCAATGACAATATGAAAAATTCTACAGCAAAACCAAAAAATTATATATCAATTTAGTATAGTTTAGATACATTATTATTATTAATGTATTATTAAAATTCAATTTTTACATTCTCTTCAATATTTATATAATTATATATTAACTTTATTAATATATTAAATTATTGATAAATATATTAATAATTAATATATTAATTAATTAATTATATCAATTAATTACATATGATAATTATATTAAATGTGCATTAATCTTAAATAAAACAAAAATGAATTATAGTGATTATTATATTAAAAGTATTTATTAATATATTAAATATTAATATATTGATTATATATAAATTAATTTCATATAAAAATTTTATTAAATGTATACATAAAATTTAAAAAAAAAGAAATCGAATTATATGATATTATATAATGTATTATTAATTATTATCTGGGAAATTTATTGTCTTAACGGAATATTACCACAAGATGATAGTATTAAATTTTTGTGTCGTTATTATATTTTTATATTTGTAAGTCCTAATTTTGAACTGATTTTATAATAATGTATATTAAGTAAAAAAGATCATATCTCTTCCTAAATTCTATCTGATTATTTTGCTCTCTACACATTCTCTCTATATTTAAGTCTATTTGAGAACCAATTCAAGGATGTTTTTATTTATCTATTAACGATTTATCTATCTATTCGATCTATTTATCTATCTATCTATCTATACTATCTCACTATCTATCTATCTAATCTATCTCCTATCCTATCTATCTATCTGATCTATCTCATCTTACTTATCATATCTCTCTTATTATCTACTTCTCTTTGCTATTTACTACTACTATCATCTATCTATCTATCTATCTATCTATCTTACTATCTATCTATTATCTTCTATCTATCTATCCTATCTATCTATCTACTTCTTCTTCATCTATATCTATTCTATCTATCTATCTATCCATTAATCTATCATCTCCCCTCTCTCTCTCTCCTCTCTCTCTCTCGCTCGTCTTCCTTTCTCTCTCTCTCTCTCTCTCTCTTCTCTCTTCTCTCTCTCTCTCTCTTCTCTCCTCTCTCTCTTATCTCTGAACTCTCTTCTCTCTCTCTCTCCTCTCTCTCTCTCCCTTCTCTCTCTCTTCTCTCTCTCTCATCTATATACATATATATATTATATAACATAGATAATAATAATATAATAATATAATATATATATAATATATATATATATACTATAATATATATATATAATATTAATATATAAATATATATATATATAATATAAAATATATATATATATATATAATATAAAATATATAATAATATATAATATTATATATATTTTCTTTGATACACTTATCTATTCTATCTTCATCTACTATCTATCTCGTCTTATCTACTATCACTAATCTATATATCTATCTATCTATCTATCTATCATCTAATCTAATTATCTATCTATCTATCATCTATCATCTATAGTATATTATTATTATATGTTTTATTATATATTGAAGTAATAAATTTTTATTTTTCTATTGTGTTTCTGATTTTTATTATTCAAGAGTAAATGTTTAAACTTTTAATTTCTCCCAAATTTGATCAGAAAATTTAAGTAGCTGGGTGATTATATTTTAATAATTTATTTAATTTGTTTTTTAAATAAATATTTGAAATACAATCAAATAGTTTGCTTAATTGATAAGTTTTTTATTTGAAGAAGATAAACTCATCCTGAATTTCTCGCCAGAGTGTTAATAATATTATTAATAGGCGTCATACTACTTGCATATAAAATCAATAGAATAAATAATAATAAGTAAAATCATAATAATAAATATAGAATATAATAATTAAAAAATAGTATAGAAAAAAAATAAGTAAATTAATAATTATATAAATAAATTAATAATAAAAATTATAATAATAATAATTATTAATTAAAATATGAATTCAAATTATAAAACATACTAAAATAATAAAAAAATAAAATAAATAATAAAAACTAATAAATAAATATATAATCAAATATTAGAGAGAGAATAATAATAATAATGATAGAATAATGAAATAATGATAATGGCGAAGGAATATATAATTAATAAAAAACAGAATAATAATGAAAAATAATAATAATCAAATAATATAATTAATAAATAAATAGAAACATAATTAAATTAAAATTATATAGATTGAAATTATTACTTGTTATGATTTATGATTTCAAATAAAATTATTTTATAAAAGCATCGTCATAATAATAATAATAATAATATAAAAATATAATAAGATACGATTAATCTAATAACGATATATACATTATTAATATAAATTTATATCATTAAAAAAAATAATAAACGAAATCAAAAAATTATTAAAACTAAATACAATTAAACAATATTATAATTTAAATGATTATTTTGTAATTACTAATAAATAACACTAATATAATCAATTAAATGATAATGAAATGAATAATAATTATAATAATATAAAATAAAAAATAGATAATAAAATTTAATTAATAATAATATTATAATGGACTATCTTCTAGATACTAATTCCGGTCTCAACCCGGATAAAAGAGGTAGTTGACTGCGCGAGAAATCATAGCAAGCCGAAAGGGTAAGAAAATGTGCATTGTAAAAGAGTTGCTTCTTGGTATCCGACAAAGGGAGTTTATGGAGTATGGAATAATACCATCATTTACAAAATGGCTACAATTAACGCACTCAACTTGCGAAAATATAAATTGTGGAACTGATGAGAGAGAGCCTAGAGTTCATAAGAGGGTGGCTGAGTTAGTTTCACGTGTAAAAAATGGGGAAAAAAAAATTTTTTAAAAAAAAAAATTTTAATAAGGAAAATTTAGCAAATTGCCGAATAAAATAGTGTGAAGAATATGTACATGGGTTTGTCGAGTGTAAAGATAATAGTAATGATAGCAAATATAACGTGAATACGGTATTGGCGAATGAAAGAATAATGATTTTAGCACAGATATTGGAGAGTATAGGCTAATTTTAAGTACCGTATCAGAAAAGACCTATAGAAGTCATGGATGTTTGCGGATTAAATGCAAGAGAAAGGGAATGTAGTGACAATTTGTAGCCCATGGTATAGTGCAATATTAGGACGAAAGGGGGCAAAACCTGCTGTGTAATGAGTAGTGTAGAAGATGATTTTGAATCTTGGTAGATTTAAAATATACTATTGATAAACAATGTGAAATCGTGAACATCTTCTAGCATTCAAGAAAGTAATAGTATGGAACATTGTATCATGACATTACAATTCCAGAAAACATAGCAATGTATATCAAAATATAATATAATATTAAATATATATCTTATTTAATATATTAATTTATATTAGATATTGTAAATATATAAACTTAATACTGCAAATGAGTAAAATAATAATATAATAGTTATATTTTAAATAAGAAGATGAATAAAAATAATTAATGATAAAAATTAAAAATATAGAATTATACAAAATATAATGACAATATACAAGAATAATAATATATTTAAATAAATAATTATATAAAAAAATTAATAATAATATATTAAAGAAAATGTAATAATAATTATATAATATTATTCTATATTATTTATTATTATAGTAATCAATATTATTATTATTAGATTAGTTTGTTAATTGTATATTATATTATTTATATATACTTTGCTAATTTATTTATCTAATTATTAGTTGTTTATCTATTTTTATATATTAATGTTATTTTATATTCTATAATATTATTCTGTTTAATTAATTTTAATTAAATTTATAATATTATTATTTATTATTATGATTTAATATATAATTGATATATTATATTATTATTATTTAATTATTTAATTTATATGCATATATATTATTACTATATATTATTATTATATTAATTATTATGATTAAAATTATATATATAGTATTTATAATATTATCATTTTATTCATATTTTGATTATCTTTGAAGATTATTATTTTACAGCATGAACTTATTTATTACTTAATTCTATTATTTATAACTATATTAGTCAGTATTTATTGTACTTGTTAGTTATTATTATATCTTTTATAATATTATTATATTATGATTTATTATATATTTTATATTATTATTAATTATGATAATATTATTCTTATTCATGTTAATATATATATTATTAATAATTATTTTATTATATATTTATATATATCATTATATTCATTATATATTATTATTATATTATTATTAGTATTCTTATTATATTGATTATTATATTATATATTATTATATATTATATTATTATTATTATTATATTGTATGACTATTATTATTTTATTATTATATTTGTATTATTAATATTATGATATTATATTTATATATTTATTATTATTATTATTATTATAAAAGATGACTCGTGATCTAGTACAAAAATATTATAATTATTATTATAATATAATATTATTAGTTAATATTTATATTATTATTACTTATATTATTAATTTAATATTATATTATTATTAATAAATCAAGTATTCATTATTATTATTATTAGTATTAGTATTATTTATATATATTATTATTATAATTTATTATTATTATATTTATTATCTATTATTATTTATTAATTTTTTATTTATTAATTAATGATTATTATTCCAATATTTATGGTTATTAAACGCTTAATAATCTGCAATCAAGTAAGATGAAGCCTTTTCGCAGAAGTGAGAAGTATACCATAAGTATTGCTAGACTAAGTCATAGACTGGTGGAGTGGAATGTAACATGGATATAGAAATGGAATCATAGAAGAAAAATACAAAAGAATAACCAGAGACAAAAAAAATTTTAAAACGCCAAATTAGAAATAGAGCTTTAATAGAAAACTATTAAAAAAGTATGAAGCAGTAACTGGAGCAATGGAATATTTAGATGGAAGTAGGAAAGTGCTGACTAGGTGTCACGAAAGATAAATAATTGGGAAAAAGAAAATGTGTAGTGAGATACAGATGACAAATCTGATGAAATAAAGAGACTAGAGAAGAGATATAAAAACAGGGATAAGAATAGATAAAAAACAAATAGAAAAATAAATAGATGAAATATTTCCATCATGTTCTAAGATAGAAAAAGATAGGAAAACAAGTAGATGAAATAGGATTTTCCGTCATAGTCTAAGATAGAAAAAGATAGAAAAACATATAGTTGAAATAGAATTTTCCATCATAGTCTAAAATAAAAAGAAAGAAAAAACAAATAAGAAAGAAATAATTTTTCCATCGTGTGAGTTTTTTTAATTAGAAAAAAATAGAAAAATAGATGAAATAGAATTTTCCATCATGGTCTAAAAGAGAAACAATATAAAAACAAATAGATTTTCCATCATGGTCTAAGATAGAAAAACTAATGATGCTTTGAGAGGTCTAAGAAGCTGTGGAATGACTCAAAGGTTGCAATGCGAATAACCATTAACCATGTATGAACGTGATACCAAATAAAGAAAATGAGTCACTTATTGACGGTGAGACGATTGAGAAGAGACAGATGGAAAGAATATTTCGAGAAGTTACTGAATGTGAATGTAATGGACAGTAATAATAATAATAAAAATAATAATAAAAAAAATAATAAATCAATAATAAACATAAAAAATAATAATATATAATAATAATAATAATAATAATAATAATTATATTAAAAAATAATAATAATAATAATTATACAAAGTCGACTGAGCAAGATAAGTGTAACATAAAAAATACAAATAATATAATAATAATAATAATAATAATAATAATAATAATAATAATATATAATAATTCATAAATAATAATAACAAATATAATACATATTAATAATAATAATAATAATAATAATAATAATAAAAATAATTATATAATAAACAATACAAATGCAATGTCAATTAAATTTTCCAACATTAATTATTATTATAATCCTAATTTTTGGTTTTAATAAATTCTGACTTTATAATAAATGTTATAAGTATCTGCATTTGCAAAACGAAAAGCAGGTTTTCGCCGGTTTTAAGGGTCAAGTTCCAGGAGGACACTAGCCTCCCCCATTACGTTATTACATTACAATCCCCCATAAACTTTAACTCCCTCTTACTCCCGGTTGCAGATCCCTCATATAAATTGTACTCGTACAGTCCCCCCAAACAGACATATCCTACCCCCCTCCCCCTCCCTCTCCCCCTCCCTCTCCACTGTCCCCCAGGCTTTCTTGATTTTTTTCTTTTTTTTTCTTTTCTTTATCTTTCTGTTATAGTTTTATTTTTTATACTTTTCCTTATATGATTTTCTTTGCTTATTTTTTTCTCATCAATATAATATTCCTCTTAGCTTTAAGATTATTTTTATTATATATTATATCTATTTATTATTACCTTATTATTCTATTATTTTATTATTATTTATCATATCTATTCTATTTATTATATCATAATTATTTACGTTATATCGTAAGTAGTTTATTATATTCATTATTAAACGATTATCCTTATCTTATCGATCCTTTTAATATTACCGCTTTTACTTATCAAGAATCCTAGTACTATTTGATTATTCATTATACGCATTATTCAACAAATTTAAACATTTTATCTCTATATAAGAAACATTTATATCTTTGTTATAATATTATCATTATATTCTTATATTCATTATATTCATGATTATTATTCATAATTATTATCTATTATAAATATAATCATTTATATATAAATGGTCATTTTCTTCATCATCATCATGCATATCTTCCTCCCCATCTTTGAAGGTTCAGTATTGTCATCATCACTCATCCTCATCATCATCATCATACATCACATCAGCATCATACATTCATCATCCCCTATCATTCATCACATCATCATCATCATCATCATCAACACATCAATCTATCATCTCATCATTCAATCACATCAACAATCTCAATCAAACACATAATCAATCATCATCATCAATTCTTTCACCTTAACACATCATCAATATTCATCATCATATCGATACACGATCATATCATCCATCATCTTTAGATTCATCAGATCCATCAGATCCATCATCAATCATCATCATCATCATCATTATTATATTATATATGATATAGTATTATGAATTAGAAATATATATTATAATTATAATTATTATATTATGATTATTATTATTATTATAATTAATATATTAGTATTAATTTTATTATATTTTATATTTTATCTGTATAAAATTAAATGTTGATTATATTATAATTATAAATTATAATATAATATAATATAATTCATATAATTAATTAAATTATAAATTATAATTAAATTATCATTTGTTTATCAGATTTAATTATGTACATTATGCTAAATTTTATTTTCTTTCACTAATGTTCTTTTTTATTATATAATTATTATTATTATATTATTATTATTATTAATTATTAATATTATTATATTATTATATTATTATATTTTATATTATTATTTATTATTATTATTATCTATTTATTATTTATTTATTATATATGAATTTATTATTTTTCTATTTTCTTAATTTAAATATTATTATGATTTTATGTTAACATAATTTTATATACATTATTATATACTATTATATATTATATATTACATATTATATTATTATATATTTATTATCATTAATATAATTATATTATATTCTTATTAGTAGTAGTAGTATAGTAATAGTATAGGATAGTAAGTAGTATATAGTATTATCATCTGATTATAGTAGAGTAGTAGTAGTAGTAGTAAATGATATTTTAGTGGCGACTCTATTTGATTCGCTTGTTTCACAAACCATATTGCAAATTTAAAAAGACGACTTTATATATAATTTGAAAACAGATTTGCTATTGTGACAACTTCCTTCTTTCCAATAGAATTGTCTCAGTAGAAATTGAAGAATATGATTCTAGCTAGTAATACAATAGCCACTTTGTATGTTTTTGTTCATATATATATAATAATATATATAATATTAGTATATATATAATTATATATATTATATATATAATATATTATATAATATAAATATATTATATAATAATTATATATAATAATTATAACCGGCTATTTATTGAAGCATTGACTCCAGAGCGCAAAACCAATAATTAAATGTATCGTTATTTAATATTTTAGGGTAAACATTATTATTACCTAACCTAACTCCTAACCTAACCTAACCTAACTACACCTAACCTAACAATACCTAACCTATACTACACTTAACCTATACTTTTGACAAACTAAAATAAACCAAACACTAAAATAAGAACCTAATATTTACGGAGTCAACTGCTTATAAATGTCATAAGTATATATATAGTTATACATATGTTTATATAATACTAATTATATATACTAATATAATTAAATATATATATATATATAATATAATAGATATAAAATTAAATATATATATATTATAAATATATATATATTATAATTATATATATATATTCTATAATATATATATATATATATATAATATATATAAAATAATATATATATAATATGATTAATTATATATAATATAATATATTAATATAATTAATATATAATATATATATATAAAAATAAGATATATATATATTAAATATAAATATATATGAATATGATAATAATATTATATGTATATACTATATAATATATATAAGATATATGATGATATATATAATTATTAGATATATAATATTAGTATATATATAATTTATATATAATAATACTTTATAAATATATATTTATATTTTATCTATTTTAATATATCTAAAGTATATATATATTAATATATATAATTATATATTATTATATACTTTATATAAAATTAATATATTTATATATATATAAATAATCTTAACGTATATAATATATATATATAATTAATAATAATTAAAAATATAAGTATATATAATATAATATTATAACATTATATATATAATATTATTTATTTATATATCGTATATATTAATATATAATATCAAATAAAAATAATATATATATATGATTAATAATATAAATATATAATAAGTAATATATATATATATATTATATAATATATATATAATATATATATATTTCCAAGTCATATCTTCTGGAAGGTATTTTAAAATTTTATATTCAATATCACTGTATCATTGTTGTTTAATTCGAAAATTAAATTTAATAAATTAAATGTTCGATAGTCAATGATCAGATTTTTAAAAACTAACATAAAGTAATGAATTTATTTTACTATATTCAAATATATATATTAAAGTATAAAGATATAATTACTAAGTTATATTATATATTATAAAATAGTATATATATATATATATCCATTACTAATTTAATATATATATATATATTTATATATATTCTTTAGATGTGGCTAAAGTGTTTAAATCTGTGCATGAGAAAATATGAAAAAAAATGAATATGGAAAAGAAAAACCTTCAGGAACCGTGATAACTATACCTTAGTATATATATAATATAACTATAATATATATATATATATATATATAATATATATATATAATATATAGTTATATAGAATATATATATATATATACTATATATAATATTATAATATTATATATATATATTATATACCTATATATAGTATATTTTACAGTGGCGTATCTAGGGTTCAAGGGGCCATTGCCCCCTCCGAAATTTTATTGACACCTAAAAATTTTTAATATAAAGTGCAGAAGATAATTAATTTATATATAATAGAAATATAATAAATAATTATTATATATATAGTATAAAATATATAATATATAGTATATATATATATATAATATATATAATATATATATATATGATATGTATAATATAAGTAAAATTAATATTAAAATATATATAATATAATATATAAATAAATATATATATATATAATGTATATATATATAATATTATAGATAATAGTATAATATAAATATATATTATATAGTATATATTTAATATTATTATAGATAATATATATATAATAGTATAATAATAATTATATTGTGTATGTTAATATAATATATAATATATATGTATAATATTAGTATACTTATATATATTATATACGTATAATATAATTATAATAAATTTATATATATAATAATATATGTATTCAGTCCTACGTCCTTTGAAATGTTTGAAATTAAAGATGCACATATGAGTTTTTGTCACACAAACGTGCTCTTGCAAAGTGATCGAAAATGTTCATCTGTCCAGGAGTGTTCCTTTTTGCTTAAGAACGAGAAATCCTGTTAATTGAACTAAATATTGTACTAGTCATTTACATAAATGTTCAAACACAGTTACACAAAAATTACAACATTAGTGTTCCTAATATCGGCTTAGGTCTGAATGTACGGTGCAGAAAAGACGTTTGATTTCATATAGAATATAAAATGCCTTATTTAATACTGAGGAATGCCATCCATTCCTTGCACAGCTCCACGTACCTTGCTAGAGCTTCAGTCACCATTTAAACACGTTCCACTCCCCTGATGCACGGTGTGGTGATATGAGACGATGTCCAATAATTAAAAAGCTCTTTCATCTATAAGGTCTTCGTGCATAGAGGTCGAACCTCACGTGATTTATAGGAGGCAGTGGCTTCAGTTGGAGAAAAAGAGACAACTCAGAGGCGTGATGCAACTTCTCTGATATAATTTTATATTTTTAATTTTAATTTTTACCACTTTTCTTGCCACAAAACGAGCATATATCTTCCCTTACATACACTCATAAATTTAATTCCCGCAATTCCTCGAAGCTTAGCCTTGATCCTCTTTCACCTATTTATAAGGGTAACTATTTTACTGCTCCCTCCCCAATCATCGAAACAAACCTCAAAACTTGGCTTATTGTTACCACAACTTCCAAACCATCAATCACTCTATGTATCCTCGTGTCTTGATCATTCTCACCAAGTAATTTGCATCCATTAGCCTCAGATTTACCATTCTTTCAATTTCTCACTCTAACCCATTATACCATTCATCCTTACTTAATGACCTCATCTGCCCAAAATACATACCTATGCTCTTCTGCATCGCATCAAAACCCCACACCATTCCTATCACTTCTCATTACTTGCTAATAGTTATGCAGATTTTGACAAAAGTGTTCCCCCAGCCTCCCTCACCTCTCATTTCATCAGTACCCGAAAAAAGCTAGCAGCTTCCATACTTCGTTCATCTACAGCAGATTCCTTTTATTCTCATATCTTAACATTTCCGCGCGTTTCCTTCACAAAGCTTCCATTCTTTGTAAGACCCTCATGCTCGCTTCTCAAACTGTCCCATATAGCCGTCTTTTTTCTTCCTGTGTATGGCATCTTTTAGTTTCCTTTTCTTCCTTCTTAATATACACCCCAGACATCTTTCTTTTTGAAACCTCATCATTGGTTTAGTACATTCAAACCACGCTTCTTTTTTTACTTATTAAACCCCTACATTTACTTCTGCTCAATTCACCACGCAGCCTGTTATCAGGTCTTACTGCCCTACTTTTCTACATTAAATACTGTCTTTGCACTCTTACAGATCTTCTTTCATTTGCTTTCAAATTTGTTACCAGTTCAAACTTGTAGCATTCAGGTTGATTTACTTGCATAGTCGCCTTAAAGATGAGCTTATCCTTATTACCTTGTCACTTAACTTCTCACCTTAATTCTACTCACTTCCTTCCTATCACCTTTTCTCCATCCAAGGCTCCACTACTTAATAACATAAACACATATGATTCGTAATTCCATCTAACTCCTCACATGATTCAACATCCAACACAAACTTCAAATAAAATTATTTTTTTTCACATTCTAATATTTTAATAAATTTAACACAATTATAATTAATTAACTATTAAACTTAAAAGTTTTTATAAATATCTAAATCTTTATGGTCTTAAATCAGATTTATACATATATACTATATGATATATATATATATTAATCTATATATATATCTTATTATATATATTCGTTAATTGCCTCAAATTAACATTTTACATATCAAATGCATACCTATAATGGTAAGCCTGCCATTCATGAAAAGAATAGAACTGCGCTCTACATTAAGAAATCGTTTCGCTTGCAAACCAAACTGCAATACTTACAGGTATGGCCTTCGGTAAAAGTAGATGGACGCTTGTCGTTTCCTCTCGGTACAAGCCAACCCAGCGCAGTTTTCTCCTGTGACTAAATCAACACTATCCGAGATGTTTATTTTTGGTGATTGGTGAATAAGATGGAATGTAAACCCTATCGAGCACCTATCTTCATATAATAAATACTACGTATTATATATATATATATTTATATTAATTATTATATATATTAAGTATATATTATATATCTAATATATTCAATATATATACCTATCTAATTTTCGTGTGTGTGTGGAAGCTTGCAACGACAGTCTATTACTAGAAAGTAGCTTGTAAATTCAATTCTAGCAGCTCGAATTCCCATTCATATATATTCTATATATTATATTATAATTATTATATATATATATATATATATATTATATATATATATATATAAATATTAATAACTATATATATATTATAATATATATATTAGTATATATATATATACTATATATAGTATATATATATTAACGTTATATTTATATAACAGTTATATATTATATATTACAACTTACTATCGAGATTATAATAATGGCCATGTCTGGTAATAATCGCAAGATTGCTGCAGACTTTAACAGGAAACATTGAACCCTTATTTCCTAATGCTGGATAGTAAGTCTTCGAACCATAGAATGAAGAATCCGACTTTGCGTAAAGAGAGAATTTCTATATAAGTAGAGGTAATAAACCATTTAAGATGCCAATTAATTTATAAATAATGTTTAAGGAGCTGATATACCATGAATACCTGTAATCGTACGACATCCATTCTAAACAATTATGGAAGTATAAAATGATAATCTGACAGTATAAAACATCTTCGACATGCATGTACAATTGTAATTAAACAGAAAGAGGCAACTATGAAGCGCGTTTTCAGAAACTGCTGAAATCTTATGGAAAATTGTCAAACATTATATATTAAAGTGTTATAATTAATTTGTATGTTTAATGAGTTTATACTTATTCCCATTATCTGTTTCTAATTGTTTTTTGTTGCTCTTCTACGTCGATTCTTACCGATCGTATTAATTAGGTGAGACAGTCCAACCATTGGCACAATAACAACTTTGTCTGTAGAAGGACTCTCTCATTCTTTGCCTCTGTGTGCCGAGTCTGATTTAATACTATTGGAATGTAAAAATCCATTATTGGCAACCCTGAAGCCTGATGGATTTCCCGTTCCGTTACGTCCGAGATGCAATATTGATCAGAATAGATGTTCAAAGGGTCGAACCGACCGAGCCGACCGCCCCACGACAACCGCCTCTACTTATACAGGCCAGCAATCGCAGAAGAATGCAATACAAGTAAGGTTTTAAATATCATCATCTACCGAATAAGATTTTTCATCACATATATTATTATTATATAAAATTAAATATATTCTATAATATATATTGACTCAATTGTAATATATTTATCTAAGGTTATTTCTTAACATATAATTTATATAATATATATATATATATATATATAATATTATATATATATATATATCTTTAGACCCCAAGTTAAAGTATTCGTACGAAAAAAAGGTTTCCAAAAAATAAACTAAGTGACTAAACTGTTTAAGCCAAAAAAAAAAATTATTTATTATTATCTTATTTTTTTTATTATTATATATTATTCTGGCATATTGCATAACAGTGGGTAAAGAGAAATGATACATGGGTACCGTCGCTCTCCTCGCTACTCCTTTTATGTGCCGATGTCCAATTAAAATTATAAATTTCTTATTCATAAAAGAATTTTAATTTTAATTATTTCATTATTAAATATATATTATTAGATTCGCATTTGATAGTAGAGAACGGTTGAAAGGGATGCTTCTTCCATCGTTATTAACAATACTATAATTAAGTATAATATTATGGAATAAATATTCGCACACGTTAATTAATAAATAATAATTAATAATTAGTGCAAATACTATCTATGTCCATCTTTTCAAATTTTAAAATATTTTTTAAACAAATGAGGAGAAGTGTTGTGGTACGTTTAAGGCTACTTAGTGTGAGGTACATTATATTTTTATCAACCTTGTCAAACACAAAAGATAGTTGATAATTTCCATCATATTCCTTGTCTTTTCATTTAAAGTACATTTTGATTTTGTAAATAAGTTTTGAAAATTGGTACATATCTAAGCACCTCAAATGACAAAAAAAAAAAAAATTAAATAAATAGAAAATAATTTACAATTAATTTTAAAAAACTTAAAAATCTAAATTTAATTTAAAGTTGAGATCCAAATAAGGTTCAAA
>JABUQX010016930.1:0-17500 GCA_015478945.1 Trachelipus rathkii | reverse complement strand
TTGCTCACATCCATGTGGAGTTTATAAGATTATAAACTTTATGGCACAGAGAATGCAACTGAATACTATCTTAGATTGCCAAAGCAGGCTACTATTTTAATAGGAAAAAATAGGAATGATTTTTTTCCAGAAACAGAATGGACAAAACCAATATTTTAATTTTTTTGTTGAAGATTTGAAGAGCTGAAATGAATCACAATATGCACATTCATATCCAAATACAAATCTTTTGAAATCTGTAATCAGAAAGCAATTTGTTATAGAGGTTTATTTA
This sequence comes from Trachelipus rathkii, assembly GCA_015478945.1. Lineage (NCBI taxonomy): Eukaryota > Metazoa > Arthropoda > Malacostraca > Isopoda > Trachelipodidae > Trachelipus > Trachelipus rathkii. The sequence goes on along the minus strand of JABUQX010016930.1, from coordinate 17,226 downwards.
TGACTTCCATAGTTTTTCTGCTTGCTTGTTCAGTTTATGTTATCTTGTATCATGGTTGTTCAAGTCTCCTATAATTAGTGACAGAACCTGCTCTTAATCATATTGAAAATATGATGTTTGTTTCGAAAGACTTTCAAACAAACATCGATGAAACATTCTTGAACAATTTCAAAGTTGCAGCAGAGCTCTGCTTTCTGTTAATGGCGACATGATCAGGGTTCCTCACAATGGATGATCCAATGTAAAATGAAAGTGTGTCAAGATTAAATATCTTCTTTGTCGCTTGTATTTGTTCAAACCGAGTTAGGAAACAAGTTCAAATATCATGATGATCCTAACTTTACTGGAAGTCTTTGTAAGTCACTCATGTCCTAGTCGGATATTTAAAGTTAATGAAAATTTGCGAATGTTTGTAAATTAAAGTGTGATCTGTAAATCACATTTGGGATTGTACAAGGATTAGATCCAAAACGTGCACTATAGATAAAGATATTTCTCTACTCTGGTAACAAAGGGCTCAAAACACATTTTACAATTCTGCGAAGAAGACCAAGCAGAGAACTGGCTTTTAATATGGAGTGGTTCATCTCATATCTACACAGACTAAAAGGAGGAAATTATCGAGATCAGTTGTTTGTTTGTTAAGGGAGGATCAAGAGGGAATTTTTTTTTGTTATATGTAATATAAATATCTTCGTTTTCTGTATTGTTAATATTATGTTATATATATATTATTAGTGTATAGTATATAGTATATATTATATATGTTATTATGTATATCGCTTGATATATATTATATTATATATTTATTATAATATAGTATATATAGTGATATATATATATATGTATGTAGTATATATATACATATATATAATATTAGTATATATTATATATGTATAGTTATATATATAGTATGTTATTTATATTATTATAGTAGTATAGTATTATTATATATATATAGTATATATAATATATATATATAGTATATATTATTTATATATATATATATAGGCTATCTTAAATATATAGTATTAATATATTATATATATATTATAGTATATATATTATATTATATATATGTATATATAGTAGTATTATAGATAGTATTTTAATTTGGATTAGATGAAAAACACACAATAGCGCTTTAAAAGTTTTTTAATGAATTAAAATTTGGCAATGGTGTATTACACAAAGCTCCAATGCGAATAATGAGAAACTCACTTTACTGTTGTTCAACTTACTTGCTAAGGCTACGTACACATGATGGCGTTGCAACGCGCGCTAAGCAACGCGCGCTGTCTATCACGGTATACACATGTTGGCGGGTTGTGACGCGGTGATCTTCAAGTATAGTATATATATATAATTATTAATATATATATATATATATATATATATATATATATATATATATTATATATATAATATATATATATATATAATATATATATATATATATATATAAGTAATTTAACAATGTTGGTCTTAATCAAATAAATTATTATTAAATAAAGTTAGCACTTACCAAGAATTTTATTCTGTTCCTCTGTAGAGTCCTCTCCAGAAAATATTTCTACCAATTGTTGCCAAGATGATCTTTTTAACACTCTGTTCTTGAACTCTGTACTTTCCATGTCCCATATAGCACGGCGACTTTTAACTTCTTCAATGAAGTGCTCGGTATCAAACAAACTTTCATCCATGATTAAAAGAGCTCAAAGTAGTTCACTGCACAGTAGCGCGCGCTATACTGACAACATGTGTACAGACCAATTCTAAATAATAGAACTCGAGGCGCCATGCTAGCGCGCGCTTCACGAGGAACCTTCGAGACGCGGCGGCTGCATGCGCGCGTTGAAGACAGAGCTCGCGCTGCATGTGTACGCCCTCTGTAGTTATCATATAGTATGCCGCGATAGACAGCGCGCGTTGAAACGCGCGTTGCTTAGCGCGCGTTGCAAAGCCATCATGTGTACGTAGCCTAAGCGCTAAATCTTATCTATTGAATCTTTGTTTCAATGTACTTTTAATAGATAAATAAAATGCATAGGCTAGTGAATTAATTATGTGGACTTATAGTAAAATAATTATATGAATGGGCACCCTCTTTCTGCTCTATCGTTCGTTTACTAAGTAAACTTTTCATATCCTGGCCATGAATCTCATTCTGACCACTGAGACACGTGCTTTTCGACGCGTATATTTAGCCATTGTTGTTTTATTTTATTTAATTACAGTATTTGTTATACAGTAAGATTATACCTATGACTAACCCAGTTTACATTATTAAGTAATTCCCAAGCCCAATACGTTTTTTTTCTCAATTCTTATTCTTGTTTTTTTTTTGTTTTATTTATTATTTTATTTTTTTATTATTGTGTTATTAAGATTTGGGCAATGCAAGCTATCATTTACCAAAAGATGAGTAAAATATACCCTGACCAATAAAATATAAATTTATAAAACTAATATTAAGTTTAAGTTCCCTTAGTAGACTTTATGTATATATATATATATATATATATATATATATAATATATAATATTTATAGTATATATATATATATATATAATTTATATATATTATATATATAGTATATATATATATATAATATATATATAGTATATATATATATATATATATATTTGATCAGGAGTCTGGTATTATTTGTAATCATTAATTAATTCTTACAACAAAAATTAGTTAACTAACAATTACTCTAATTTATTTATAAATTTTCGTTTAATTCTTAGTTATTGCAGCATTTTTTTACGCCCTTAATTGTCATTGTTTGATGAAACTTTTTTTTATTTTGTTTTGTTTCTGAGAGCGGACCTCGCCAACGAAGGGCATATGCTCCTCCACCATCCACCCCTCCTCCTGGTTACCATGGTTATCATGACGCCAATGGCAAGTGAATCCACCTGCACGAGGGCCCATGATACTGTCCTTGAAGGAACTTATAACCTTGTTACTGGAATCGTGATAAATTATCCTTCAATAACGATTCTCCCAGTCAAAGGAGATCTCTCTCCCATTTTATTGACCTATGTATTTTATGCAATTCCGTGGAAAAGATTTTGCTCCCTTCCATTGTGGATAGTTTTCACTGATTAGAATGTAAAATATTACTTCTACTAAAACAAAATCATATCTTTATTTCAAGTTTCAATAAAGCATATACTGTTGGTTCTTGCACCTCAGTTTGCGTTTGCATAGCGTATACAATAATTAACCTGGACCAAATTACAATTAACCCTTGCATACATTATTAAAAAAAATATTATTATTATTATTATTATTATTATTATTATTATTATTATTACTATCTTTATTATTATTATTATATTATTATTATTATTATTATTATTACTATTATTATTATTATTATTATTATTATATCTTTATTATTATTATTATTATTATTATTATTATTATTATTATTATTATTATTATTATTATTAATTGGTCTTCTCATTATTATTTTTATATTATTATTATTATTATTATTATTATTATTATTATTATTATTATTATTATTATTATTATTATTATTATTATTATTATTATTATTATTATTATTATTATTATTATTATTATTATTATTATTATTATTAATTGGACTTCTAATTATTAAAATTTTTATATTAGGCCTTCGATTGTTTTATTCCTATTTAAAAAATATATCGCACATTTTTTTAAATTAATTACTAATTAAAACACTTAATTATGCATCAATTGTAATAAAAAAAAAAACATTGTTCTATATCTTTTTCCCTTTCAAATTACTTATTTAAAATCGCTATTTATTCCAAATTTATCCTTATTTTTCTTTCGTTTGCTCGTTGCCTACTTTTTTTGTTTTTGTAGGTTGTTTGAGGAGGTTCAAATAAATGATCCTCCTTCCTTTTTTTTTTTTTTTTTTTTTTTTTTATTTTGTCCATCTGAGTTGGTTATGATGGTCCAAGAACTGCAAACATCCACGTCCTCAGAATGATGGAAACAACAAAGAATATAATTTTTATTCAAAGAACTATATAGGCCTTATGTTGTTACATGTATGGTTTCTTATGACAGACAGACTTCTCTACGGTTAAAAACTTTAAGATCTTGTAAGAGTTTCTTTCTACTGCAACTTACTTTTGTTGATGTCGTTCTTGTTGTTGTTTTTAACTTCACACATATTTTTATTAATTAAAGTATTCTTGATTACATCGATTTTATATAAGAAAAATTGTGTTTCCCTTGTCGCTCTGGAGGTCACCATATGTTTTAATTTGAATTAGATAAAACACCAATAATACTTTATATTTTTAATGAATAAATTCGTAAATGGTGGACAGACACAAAAGCAATGAAAATAATTGGATGTTTTAAAATATTATAGAATAAGCGGACCTTTCTAAGATCTAAATCTGACCTATTAAATCTTTGATTTGATGCATTTTCAGTAGATAAATGAATTGCACAGGCTTGTGAATTTAGTATATGGACTTGCAAGAGAATTCCCAAAAGGGCATCTTCTCTTTCTGCTCGATCGTTTGCCCAAGTAAACATTTCAAATAATACACTATCGTAGTCTGGGCACGGCTTTCATTCTGACCAATGAGACACCTGCTTTTTGGCTTTGTTAATCATATTTACCCTTTATTGTTAAATATATGTGCGTATTTTGGCATATCTAGCCACAATGGTAATGAACTTTAGGATGTTTTGTGTAAACGCCAATAACTACTGGTTGTCCGCATAAATGACCACGACTTTGTAAACGGTCGTATATTGAAAGCTTAACGTATTAAACTTTAAATTTAAGTTTACAAATTACTCTCTCATATTTCATCAAATTGCGACAGATTATGAAATGTTTGACCAATCTAATATCAAAGAATATGTTGAATACTCACATGATCAAGATGTTTCTTAGTGAAAATATAACTGTCAATATTCCATTTTTAAATGACATCCAAATATTGCGACAAAAAACCTCGCCTTTAAAAGTTGAAAGTTTTGATATCTGTTAATTGATACAAACGTTAATATCAAATGTTTCGTCCAACTTGAGCTATTGTTTGGCAATTTTTATGCTTGATGAAAAATGCACTTATATGCGTTTATTTGAAAAAAAGATTTTAACTTTATGTCTTCTACACAATAGTTTTACCATTTATTTATTATAATACTTATCAAACTCAACATTTAAAGGAACTTCAGTAGAGTTACAAACTAAGATTTTTGCATTTTCTTTATCTTATATTTGCACTAATATAGTTTTTTTTTATTTCAGAATGATAGAAATAGCAATGAATATATATTCTTTTACATAAACAATAAAGACTTCTTCTATTAAAACATCACTGAATCAGATGAACCGAATAAATGTTTTAAAATACTTATTAACACGTTGACTATCTTGACTGTTCCATCCTTCACAGACTTCATAACTTTTTTCTTCATTATCTATGAAAAACACGTGGTTTTAATTTTACTATTAAGACCACAAAATTTAGATAAATAATATTTATTGAAAGTTATGAGAAAGTTTATTTAATTTATTATAGATTTCAAACAAAAATTAAATTTTAACTATGTTTCTTTGTAAATTACATATAAAATATGCATATATTTAGGTATCGAAAACATGAAAATGTAAATTCAATTTAAAATTGAGATCCACTTCATGTTCAGAATTTTTTGCAATAAAAAAGGATAATATTCAAATATGTTATTTTCAAGTTGGGATGCAAAAAAGGACAAATAAAAAAAGGAGAAGATGAAGATGATGAAAAATAATCAAAAAGCAGAAAGAGAGAGACAAAAAACCTTTCCTAATTCAATTCTTTCTGGTGGTGCCTTTTGAAATGTAGCGCGAAATGCAGATTGAATTACATGCGTTTGTACGTGGATCTACAACTCTAGAAATAAATGCACGGAAGAGATGAAATACTTTTTTTTTGTTTATTTTGTATTTTTTTTTTTATCTTAACCCTTTCGACTACTGATAGAGCTGATGTTGAGAAAGAGGTATAAGTGAATTTGTGCTGCTACCTTTAACCTAATTCTCATTCTATATATATATATATATATATATATATATTATATATATATTATATATATATATATAGTATATATATATATATATATTATAATATATATATATATATATATATAGTATATATATATATATATATATATATATATATATATATATATATATATATATATATATTATATATATGTATTATATATATATGATAGATTATATATATATATATATATAGTATATATATATATATATATATACTATTATAACATATATTTGATTATTATATATATATATATATATATATTTTATATATATATAAAATATTATATAGTTATTATAGTATATATATATATAGTCTATATATCTTATATTATCATATTATATATATATATATATATTATTATATATATTATATAATATATATATTTATATATATATATATATATAATATTTATATATATATTAATTATATATATTATATATATATATTGCGTATGTATGTGTATATGTATTACTTAGGAACCGTGCAGTTTTTTTTTTATTTATTTTACCTTCTTTGAATTTTGTTATATTTGTCGACTTTTTTGTGTTTGAAGAAAGTGTTGAAAATTATTAGTATCAAATATTGGCAAATTAATAATTTCACTCTTCTCATTAGAGTGATCGTTTTCATTTTACAAAGACAGCTTGCTATTTTTTTTAGGGTGCAAAAAATTAGTCACCTTTGCGCACCTTATTAATAATTAATTTTATCATTATTATATTTATTCAATAACTACCGCCAATTGCAAACATTAGGATTCATATAATTTTAAATCGGAAAGACGCAATAAATTTATTATAACATCTTTACTTTTAAAAATATTGCTTTTGTTACTGTTCAATAGCAAAAAAAAAATTCAGCACTGCCAGTTTTGGATAATTTTAATGAAAGTTTCCATAATTTAAAGTACTATGTTTGTTGGCTGACGCACTGGGAGCGAGACGATGCGGTGCGTGGGGCTCTCCCTCTGGTGCGGTGTGGTACAGTGCTAAAAATTTTGGTGTTAGATCAACTCTAGTACTAAGCAATCAAATAGAATAGATCATTAATAATTTACATCACATTCATTGTCTTTTCATTTAAAATACATATTGATTTTGTAAAGAAGTCATGAAAATTGGTATATATCCAAGTACCTCAGGTGACTCAAAATAATTCAAAAAGCATTTATCGAAAACATCAAAATCTAAGCTCATTGTGTTTTCTTTATCGTTTGCTTGTTAATAAGGTAGGTTATCACTTATGTCAGAATGATACAAATGACAAAGAACAAAAGTTTTATACAGACAACTAAATACTTCGTCTGTCGCAGTATGACTAATCAAAATCGATAAATCAATTAACTATTACTGAGGTAAATTGCCAAAGTTTAATTAATGTAGACAAGTTTTTTTTTTTTTTTCAACTTTCATGTATTGTTCTCTTAATAACTATAAAATATTTTTTTATTGTTACATCTTTTAGAGATTTTTATTTGTGCGAAACACTGGGGTTTAATTTTAAAAATGCAGTATTCACAAATATTAGGAAAATAATAATTATATTATCGAAATAGAAAACAAACATTTAAGTATATTTTAATCCGTAAACAAACTATAAAAATTGGTCAGACAATTTAAATATCTCAAGTATCTCAAAAGAATTCACAATCCATAACCAAAAACATTAAAATCTATATTCAATTTAAAGTTGACATCCTCCACTTAATGTTCAAAAATTTTCTCAAATAGAAAAAAAAGGAAATTTTCAATTGTCAATTTCAGATGCAAAAACGGGCAAACAGTAAAAGAAATTGGAAAAAAATCATATATCCGAAAAAGAAAATAAAAGTTCTCCAATTCACTTTCTTTTGATGGTACCTTTTGAAATGTTGCGAGAAAAGCAGATTGAATTACAAGCGTTTGCGAGTGGATATAAAACTTTAGAAATAAATGTACGCAAGAGAGGAAACCTCTTTTTATTCATCCATCGTTTTTGAGAGAAAAAAAAAAAACTCAGCTCGATCCTTTCGCTTTCTGATATGGAAACGGAGATGAAGATAAAAATTAATTCATGCTACGATCAATCATTATATATATAGATATTATATTATAGTATATATATATATATATATTATATATGTAATATAATAGTATATATATATATATATATATATATATATATATATATATATTGATTTGGGTTAACCATTCACTCACACAAATTTGTAAACAATTTCATTCTCCTAATTTTTCTTGTTCAAAATCAAAATAGTCACAATATTTTTATTTAGTTAAAAAAATATTTCTTTTTTTTCATACAAATTTCATACGCTTGATTCTATTTTTATTTTTTTTTTTTTTTTTTTTTTACAGTTGTCACCAACCACTCAGGGCAGGCCATTGGGGGGGGGGGGGGCGGCATGCCAATAATTTTCATCCGCTAGCCGGCAAATTACTGCAGATGAGGCACAGAAGCCAGCCTTTAGTGAGGGGATTAAATTCAGCAGGAAACTCAGAATGATGGAGAGATTTCCACAGAACAAGAGGTTGCAGGAATGTAAGGAACGCACCGCAGCTAACTAGCCTGGAGTTTACCAATATCTACACAAAACTCGTGATGTGACAACACAGCACCCCTTGTGCTACGAGGACGTCTTAAAGGTGGTGGTACGCGAGTGGTAAAGTTCCTTCGAGCACCCTGCCTGCTGCGGTAATCTATAGAAAAAGGTGATAAAGTACCAACATCGGAGCGCAACAATATAGGAGAGTCAAGTGCAACTGGAAAAGTACAGAAAACAGTTTTATAAGCCTTTTGGCTTTGTGACTCGCACCCTGTCCAAAAGCCGGGTGAAACAGTGCCTCCCCCCCCCAGATAATGAGAACAAGTGCTGCCATACAAGGGAGGATGAGACCCTTCTATAGCTGGAGTAACTGAGAATAGGAAAAAAAGTCTCGTAATCTAAACAGAACTCCCCAGTATCTTTGAGGCCGCCCTAGCCAACCGTTGGTGATGTGAGGTTTTCAAGACATTTTTTTTATTTATGTTAAGGCCAAGGTTATTTATATTGTCAACAGGAGACACGAGAAACCGTCGAAAGATATAGGAGAGTTAAAAGGTGTTTTAGAGAGGGAGATTTTAGAATTTGAGAAGTTGTTTAAAGAATTGAATTTCACAAGGTTGGAGCGACCCCATTGGAAATTCTATCCAGAATAGCAAGAATAGAATCGGAAAGGGTAGGCGAGAGGCAATTCCCTAGAAGTAGAGGGAGCTGAATTGAAATGAGTTAAAGAGTGAAAGGTCAAGTCATCGGCATACGCGTGGATAGAGTTAGATGTGCAAGGTGAGAAGATAGATCTTCAATGAAAAGTAAGAATAAAGTAGGAGATAATACGGAACCCTGAGGAACAGTCACTATTTTTATATATTTAGGAAGAAGTTGCTCCATCAACCACATCCGTTATTTTGAGCGACTTGAAAGAAGCTAGACATAAGTAAGCAAAGACGAAGGAGGAAACCAAAGGAGGGGAGCTTAGAGAGCAGTGACGCGTGTGCCATACCCGGTCAAATGCTTTGGATATGTCAAGCGCCACCACGCAAGTCTCCCGTAGTTCCTAAGAGGAGAGAACCATAAATCAGTTAGATTGGCGTAATCCCAAAGGCGAATGCCGAAGCCGTCTGGCGGGCGAAGGATGTTGAATTTGACGTGCCGGATATTCTAAGAAGTGAGAGTTAAAGAAGGGTTTCAATAGACCTTGATGAATAGCATGACTATACTGATAGTATGAAGGATCAGAGCGGCTTCCTTTTTTCGGAATAGGTTGGACATGTGCGAACTCCCAACAATGAGGGAAAGTGCTAGTATTGAGACATAGAGAATATAGTTGAACGAGGGGCGTTTTTTTTGCACCTATCGTAGTTTTGGAGATATTAAAAAAAAATCATTTTCCATACAAATTTCATACGCTGATTCCATATATGTTATTAGTTTTCTTGTACCTTTCTTAGTTTTAGGGAAATCATGCGAGTACTTTCTTTAGTTTCACCCAGTTAAGTAACTTATAGTTTGACAAAATACTAGATACCACTTATCAAGTCCAAAATACTGCACGTGTTCCACGCTTCTGATTTCTGCACACTAAAACTAGGATTCTTGCAAGTTCAACAGTGAAAAACAAGTACTAATTCTTCCGACTTTTTTTTACTAAAATATTTCCTTTTTTCTTCGGCTTTCAAGCTAAATGATGCATGAAACTTCGCTCATCGTTGCCATTTCAACATTCTGCTTAAATCCATCACAAGTAGACAAGTCGTGTGGAGGTTCCGGCATCGATTCCTAAATACAAACATTTTAAAATACAACACTTTTTAAATTTTTAAAAGAAATAAAATCTTCAAACAGTTTACTTATCGCTTACTCGCGGATTTTCTTAACAAGCTTCTCTTTATTCGCCCATAAAGTCCCTTAAAACCTTTCTCCTTTGATCAACGATCTCCCTCAGTCAAGGTTGCACCTATTTTTTGAGACGTACACACACAATCTAACCTTTTTCTCTAACTCGCTGTCCAGTTCGACTTTCATTTCTATTATTGGTTTTCTCTATTTTTTACCTATTCATTTACCCCCTTACAATTATATATAGTATATATATATATATATATTATATATAATATGATATATATATATATTATGTAGCTATATATATAATATATAGTATATATATATATATATATTATATATATATAATATATATATAATTAGTTGATGGGACGGATTAATCCGGAATCGGCATCGGAATCGGAGGAATCGGAATCGGAATCGGAATCGCAATCGTAGCGATTCTTTGGTATACAATCTGAAAATAATTTTTATTCGATCTTTTATACATTTCAAAGACAATATTTCGAAGTCTTGCCGTATTGATTTTTAATTTCAGCTCTAGCCTTAATTTCTATTTAATTAAAGAAAACTGGATTGAGGCGGCGCATCTTTTACGTAGGCCTAATGATAATCATGTTCATGATTTCAGACAAGTCATGAAAGGCAGACATTGGCAAATGTTTCGTTAGTCATGTTGTGTTAATGGATGTTTTGATAATTATATACCCGGGAACTCGTAAGAGCAGTGAAATATTGGCCTTGTAGGCTTGTAAATAATTGGAGCTATTGAATATAAATGCTAATCCTATCGTAGTTCCACCTTTTTCAGTATATCACACACGTCATCTAATATATTAGTGAATGTCTTTCAAAAATGTTTATTAATCAGAATTCAATATGTCCTGGCTAAGATAAGAATTCATGTTATAGTAAGGGTAACGCAAATAATATGGCTGCAGGAGTTAGACAAGCAGGATTCCAGGAATTAACTTGTTTTTTACACTCTTTGACACGTAGTCTCAATGCTGCCATATTTGAACTAAAGAGACGGGAAATAATAATATATCATGATGCAAACAAATCGTAGAGGTTTCATTTACATCACTACGCTTAAGCTATTGCCAAGTATGAAGAATATCAAACTAGATTTAATTACCACAGCACAGATTTATTCAGGATGTTACAAACCAGATGTAATAACCCGTATCAATATGCTTTTTCAAAATTTTTTGAACAAAATAGACGGCTCTCATTCCATATTGCAGTGATCATTCAAAACCTGCATGCCTAGAAAAAAACGGAAAAGTTCTTTAAAAATTGCTAAAAATCACTTAAAAATTTATTGGATTGTAACAAATTTTATTGACCTTGCAATCACTGGCATCGGCAACAATCCCAAATGATGAAAGTGATTTTGCAGTTTTTTTGAAAAGAAGCAGAAAAAAGGACCTATTTGAGGGACCTTGGGTCTACAGTATAGCATGGAAAAATTCCAGTAAAAAATAGATTCAGCATTTACTTTACCTGATTAGAATCTTTGTGCTTCCTACCTCATCTTGACCACGCTTTATAAACTCATTCTTGAGGATTGAATATAACAATAAAAAAGTATGAAGTATATCTTAAGGCGATGGATGTGCGAAGATATATGTTGTATAAAGGAAAGGAAAACAGTTTCCCACTACTTAAAACTAATCTTCAGATTCTCTCATTTATCACAGAATAGGGGCGACAAAAGTGATACTGAAGATAATAGTGTTAACCAGTTTTGAAAGCTGTTTTTCGGATTTTAAAGAGAAAAAGACTTTAAAACAGCAAAGGATCATCCTATAACGGGAAATGTGCACATATTATTGAAAAAATTGAGATGTTATAAAAAGTAGAAATCAGCCATAATAAAAATATGAAACTTATTAAAATTCAGAAAGTCCCTTACAAATGGTGGTCATCGAGATAAAGATACTTGTCAGCTAGTTTGGGTGTCTTGGTCTAAAAATATTTAAACCGCCCCCTTTCCCGTGGAGTGAAAGACTCTCAGAATTGGAGGATCAATTTATTCTCCTAAAAAATTGGATGTCACTCAGGAAACGGAAAAATGGTTAATGTTTTTGCACTACAAATTAAGAGTCATGCTTTGACTACAAATAATAATGATAATTTTGCTTCAGGATCTTACTTTAGCAAATTAAAGAAGGAAATTTTTTTTTTTAAACAAAAAAGACAAAAAATTGTTCATTTTTGGTAAGATTTTTAAATATTGCTATTATTTTTCAGTGGTTAAATAAATAAAAGTAAATTTTAAAAATTAAGTTCTTTAGCAAAGATAAAATTAAGAGAATTCTATAACATTAATTTAATTTATGTTTTTAGATATCTAAAATTAGTTGATTTAGCAAAATTTAGTGTATTAATATAATATATATTTATAATATATATATGATATATATATATAATATATATGTATATATATATATTATAGTATATATTAGTATATATATAAATAATATGATAATATATAATACCGCTTTGAATCGATATCGGACACGGAATCTTAATTTCCACTTTTGACTGGTATGTATCGGAATCGGCATCGGCTGGAAAATTGGAATCGTCCCATCACTGAATAATGATAATATATATGAATATATAGATGAGTAATATATTATATATAATATATATATATATATATATTATATATATATATATATTATATAGTATATATATATATTATAGTATTTACTAAGATATATATATATATATTATATATATATATATTATATATATATATTATAGTATATATTATATATATATATATAATATAGCTATATATATTATATTATATATATATATATATATTTTATATATATATATAATAATATATATATATATATATATATATTATATATATATATATTTTATATATATATATATATATATATATTTATATATATATATATTATAATGTATATACTATAATATATATATATATATATATATATTATATATATATATATTTATTTATTTATATATATATAGTATATTATATATATATATATATATTATATTATATATATATATAATATATATATATATCTATATATATATATATATATATTATTATATATATATAGTATATATTATATATTATTATATTAGTAGTGATGGATAAGTCTTCTCCCGAGCTCTATTGAGATAGGTTTCGAATTCATGCAGTGAAAATTGTTTATAAAATACTAAATGCAGATTGTAATATAGTGCTTAGATGTGTATAGAATAAATTAACATTGTGAAGTTGATGTGTTAAATGTGGTTTGAAAGTGTGTGAACTAAACGATGTTTTCTGCAAACGGCAGTAACTACTGTTTGTCCGTATAAATGTCCACGACTTTATATACGGTAGTAATTTATTAACGTTTAACGGATAAAACTTGAAATCTAAGTTTTAAATTATTAGTTACTCTCTCGAATATTTCATTAATTACGGAAGGTTTCTAAAAATATTTCAATTCGATGGAAGTATTGTTTTAGAGTTTTTTAAATGGAACAATTAACGTACTGCTTCATTAGAAAGCTGGTTAAAGAAAACTTTAAATTTGTGCTCAATTTAAATATTCGATGATATATTATTGCATACTCACATGTCCAAGATACTTATGAATGAAAATCTAATTTTCTATTTGCTATATTTTAGGCAATAAAAGATTGTGAGAGAAATCTTCGCATTTAAAAGTTCAGTATTGAAAATCTCAAAACAGTAAAAAAAAATCTGTTAATTGTTACAGGCGCTAATATAAGAAGATTCTCAGCTTGTTATTACATCGCTTTATTTTGTTTGATGAATAAAACATTTATATGCGTTTATTTGGAGAAAGATTTAAATTTTACATCTTCCGCACAATAGTTTCACCATTTATTTATTATAATACTTATCAAACTCAACATTTAAAGCAACTTCCGTATAATTACGAAGTAAGATTTTGGCATTTTCTTTATCTTATATTTGCACTAATAAGATAAATTGTTTTTTTCTATTTTATTTATTTTATTTTTTTATGAGAGAAATAACAAAGAATATATATTTTTTCACAAACAACTAAATACTTCATCTGTTAAAACATCACTAAATCCGATGGAATAAATAAATATTTTCAAGTACTTATTAAATATAAAATATTTTGACTGTTCCATCCTTCATATACTTCTTAAATTTTTTCTTTATTATTTGTAGGAAACACCTGGTTTTTATTTTCCTATTTAGACCACAAATTTTAGATAAATAATAGTTATTGAAAGTTGTGAGAAAATTTGTTAAATTTATTATAGATTTCAAACAAAAAAAAATTAAATTTTAACTTTATTTTCATTTATAAGTAAACAATAAAAATAAGTCTATATTTAAGTACCTCAAGTGACTCAAAATAATGCACTCTCCATTATCGAAAACATTAAAATGTAAATTCAATTTAAAATTGAGATCCACTTTATGCTAAAAAAGATATTTTTGTTATAATTAAAAAGTATCTTTCTTCAAATAGGCCAATGCCCATCACCTATGAACTTACTCATAAAAAAAAAGAGTAGACAAAGAAAGAATAGGAGGAAGAGAGAGAAGAAGAAGAAGAGAGAATAGAAGAAGAACGAAGAAAAGAAGAGAAGAAGAAAGAAGAGAAGAATAGTAAAGAAGAAGAAGAAGAAGAAGAAGAAGAAGAAGAAGAAGAAGAAGAAGAAGAAGAAGAAGAAGAAGAAGAAGAAGAAGAAGAAGAAGAAGAATAGAACAAAGAAGAAGAGAAGAAGAAGCAGAAGAAGAGAAGAAGAAGAAGAAGAAGAAGTAAGAAGAAGAGGAAGAAGAGAAGGAGAGAATTGAGAAGAAAGATAGGTAAGAAGATAAGAAGTGAAGAAGAGGTTATAGAGGATGGGGTGATTAAGAGTAGAAGAGGGGTATTAGGTTGGGATGGTTAAGTTGTAGAATATTCTGAGTGATAGATGTGTTGAGTATGAGTGATAGGGTGGAGGTAATATATGAATGTGTTGTGATAGGAGGTGGTGAAAAATATGTCGGTAAGTAATGAAAGTAGAAAAGAATGAATGAAGAAGAAGAAGAAGAAAGAAGAAGAAGAAGAAGAAGAAGAAGAAGAAGAAGAAGAAGAAGAAGAAGAAGAAGAAGAAGAAGAAGAAGAAGAAGAAGAAGAAGAAGAAGAAGAAGAAGTCACCGGCTTAGAACGTTATTATTAACCCTCTAAGCGGTGAACATCAAAACTGTTATTACAAAATATTATGATAGTGTGATTGATCGATGATGTCACCGGCTTAGAACGTTAGAAATAACCCACTCAGCGGTGAACATCAAAACTGTTATTAAAAATTAAGATGTTAGTGTGATCGATAAGGTCACCGGCTTAGAACGTTTTAATTAACCCTCTGAGCTTAAACTGAAACTGTTTATTACAAAATATTATGATAGTGTGGTCGATGATGTCACAAGCTTAGAACGTTAGAAATAACCCTCTAAGCGGTGAACATCAAAACTGTTATTACAAATTAAGATGATAGTGTGATCAATGAGACTACCGACTTAGAATGTTAGAACTAACCCTCTAAGCGGTAAACATCAAAAATTAGTTTCAATATTTGGCTGCCAAATTTTAAGATGTACTTTTAACTTTTACCAAATGATCTCAATAATTCGTTTGATTTCACCTTATCTAGGTCACAACTAATTCTAGTGTTTTAATAAAGTAAGATTCGGTTTGAATTGAAGTTCACGGACCAATTTCCTTAAAGTGTTTATTTAACTTTTTCTTGAATAAATCGATGTTGCCGCTGTTCACTATTTCATAAGAGAGACTATTCCACTTCTCATTTACATAGTAAGTGAAGAAATTCTTAGCAATATTGGTTTGAAATCGTTTATGACAAAGATTATGCCCATTACTTCGTGTTACATCGTTAAAATCATATTTAAAGAATTGCCTGTAATCGATATTTTCAAATTTATTTAGTATTTTGAAGACTTCTATTAATTTTCCTCTCAATATTCTTGTTTCTAATGAATGTATATCTAATTTGCTTAGTCGTGCTTTGTATGACTTACCTCTCAATTCTGGTATTAAATTGGTTTACCTTATTTGAATGCTTTCAATTTTTTCTATGTCCTTTTTGAGGTTTGGACTTCAAAACTGCACTGCATATTCAAGATGAGGTCTAACTAATGTTTTATAGAAAGGAACTATTATACTTTTAGATTTATATTCGAAGTTTCTGGCAATAAAGCCTAGAGCTTCATTGGCTTTCTTAGCAGCTTCAGCACATTGTTTCGCAAATTTTAAATCCTTATTAGTTAATGCCCCTAGATCATTTTCCTCACTGACACCTTTGATAGCTGAGTTATCTATTTTGTAATCATATTTATTGTTCCTGCTTCCAAAATGTATGACCTTACCTTTATCGGTATTAAATTTCATTTGCCACATTTTTGACCAATTTACAATCTTAGTAAAATCGCTCTGGAGTGATTGATAATCTTTTTCACAATTTATGCGATTTCCAAGTTTCGTGTCATCAGCAAATTTCGAGATATTGCTTAAAATATCATCATCTATGTCATTTACATATATAATAAACAGTATTGGACCCAGAACAGATCCTTGGGGTACACACTAATAACATCAGCCCATTCTGAGCACTCACCATTGACAACAACTCGTGGTCGTCGAAAAAATTATATTTTAATTCCAATTTAAAAGCCTTCCCTCGAATACGTGAGCTCTAGCTTTTCCAATA
>JABUQX010016929.1:15000-20778 GCA_015478945.1 Trachelipus rathkii | reverse complement strand
ATAGAATAGATAGATAGATAGATAGATAGATAGATAGATAGATAGATAGATAGACTGGGATATACAAAGATAGATATATAGATAGATAGATAGTTAGATAGATAGATAGATAGAAGATAGATAGATGAATAGATGAATAGAATAGATAGTAGATAGATAGATAGATAGATAGATAGATAGATAGATAAACAATAAAAAAGCATTTGAGTTATATTACCCTATCCTAAAGTAACAAATGTACCCAATAACATAGCTTAAAAACCATGAAAAAATGTAAAGAAAAGGTCCCATTAAAATGGATCAGAAATAACCGTTATCAGAACCCTTGAAATCTTTTATATATTTTTAAGTGGTATATATATATAGTACTATATATAATTAATATATATATTCAGATAAAAATTTATATATATATATATATATATATATTATAATATATATATATATATTATATATGTATTATATATATATATAGTATATTATATATATATATATATATATATACTGCTATATATATATATAATATATATATCCTTTTCAATCATTATTAAAAAAGGCATCTTCGTGGACACTTTTGATGAGGATTTATTTTCTATATGTTCTTACTTTTCAGACTTTTCTTACTCTTTCTTCTTAAATCTTAATTATATATATATATAATATATATATATATATAATATATATATATAATATAATATATATATATATATAATATATATATTTATATATTTATATAAATATAATATATTATATATATGATATATAATTTTTTTGATTACATCTCTCTCTCTCTCTCTCCTCTCTCTCTCTCTACTCTCTCTCTCTCTCTCCCCCCTCTCTCTCTCTCTCCTCTCTCTGGCTTCGGTACATTGAGAATATTAGAGAAGAGCTTTAATAATAACAAAATAAGCAGCCGACATTCGCGATGAGTCTGATCAGTCAAGTCAGCAGTCAGCAGTATCCGTCTCATGCCAACGAAAACTCAATGTTTTTTCTTGAATAGATCGCGCTGAGAGGACATGAAGTATTTACAAAGGGAAGCTATTTACTTCTCTTTACTTATAAATGGAATAAAAAAAAAATTCTCTTAGCTATACAGGTTCATTACCATATAGATAGATAGATAGATAGATAGTAATAGATAGATAGATAGATAGATAGATAGATAGAAGATAGATAGAATAGAATCAGATAGATAGATGATAGATAGATAGATAGATAGATAGATAGATAGATACATAGATTGATAGATAGATAGATAGATAGATAGATAGATAGATAGATAGATAGATAGATAATTTTAATCAATAACTAAGCAATTAAACGATTATTATGAATTGATTTTATTGTTTGATGTCGAAAAGGAAGTTCATAAAAGAAACTTTAAAATTTTAGTTTGCAAAGGTTTTCAATAATGTCTTAAAATACTTTTATACTTTAATGAGACTCTTCTTCTATCTTTTTATTCATCACTTATTCGGCAAATGTTTCTTAACGTCACATTTTGATTCTCAGAGTTTCTTCTTTTCGCTTCTCTTTTCTAATGATTTCGATTCTATGATGATGATGATGATGATGATGATGATGATAATGATAATGATGATGATGATGATGATGGAATGAAGATGTTATATGAATTAAAATCATGATGATGATGATGATGATGATGATTTTGATGATGGATGATAATGAATGGATGATGAATCCATTGATGCATGATGATGATTATATTACTATCATATATTTACTATATATATATATATATATATATATATATATTATATATATATATAATATAATATATATATATAATACTATATATATATATAATATATTAATATATATATATATATATATATATATATTATATAATATAATATTAATATATATATATTATAATATAATATATATATTATTATATATATATATATCAATATAATATATTATATATATATATTATGTTTATATATATATATATATTATATATATATATATATATATATATATATATATATATATATATATATTATATATATATATATATATATATATATATTTTATTTTAGTGATAGGAGCGTAAGCTGAATTTTTTGCATAACCGCGGTTGCGGTTTTTTTTGCGGTTCTTAAATTTTCAACAACCGTGGTTGCGGTTGTGCAATAAAAACTTTTATGTTATTGGCTTTGTATTACTACTACTATACTACTACTACTATACTACTACTACTTTACTACTACTACTCACTACTACTCACCTAATAAACTCTAACTCCTTTAAAGTAATTATAGCGGTGGATTTCAATATTGATCATATCCACGGATAACACTGCAATAGGGCAAACTCTCTCCTCAAAACCTAATTGATAGTCAAAATGGGTTCGTCAAACACATAACGACTACCAACACGTCCAAACAACGTCGAAAATAGATGTCCTTCCTTAATAGATCACATCTGGGGGAACCTAAGTTGGAACGTTAAAACCTTCATAATAAAGAGCGATATGTCTGATCACTTTCCATGTCTTGCAAAATTTTCCTTAAACAAAACCCAAAACTTCACCACCATAAATTACAGACTAGATGGTGAATATCAAAGACTAAATTTCATAAACAAAATAAATGCAATTGACTTTTCGTTCACAAACAGTGAAAACATCAACATCGACGAAAAATTCAAATCCTTCGCAGACATATTAAATAAATGCTACGACGAATCATTCCCAATTAAAACGAAAAAACTTGGTGCTAAAAGAATTCAAAACCCATGGCTAACACCAGCTCTTCTAAACTCTATCAACCAGAAACATAAACTCTACCGAAACTATAAAAACAAAATTATTCCATTCCAAATGTATAACACATATGATAAACAATTAAAGGCAGTTATTAAGAAAGCAAAGAGAAAACACTACTCTAGCAAATTTCAGGATTGCTACAAAGACTCCAAAGCTACTTGGGGTTTAATCAATAAATTAATCAACAATAATACAAAAAACTCCCAATGTATAAAAGAGCTGAATATAAATAATCAGTTAAAAACCGACCAAAAGATGATCGCGGACGGACTAAACGAGTACTTTGTAAACGCCGGTAAACAAATCATGAGAGACAAACCCCCTAGTCGAACATCATTTGAAACTTTTCTCCCCGACTACGAGACTCATTTCTCCTTTATAAACATCACAGACTCTGAGGTAAAAAAGGTAATCGCCGGATTAAAAAACAAAAAATGTGATGTTCATACTATCCCCAACCACATCCTCAAACTCGCTGCCGACAAATTAGCCACCCCTTTAAAACACTTGTTCAATGAGTCATTTTTGACAGGAGTTTTTCCAAATATTTTCAAGACAGCAAAAGTGATCCCTATACCTAAAAAAGGAGATCTATCCCTAGCAAAAAATTACAGACCAATAGCTATCACAAATACGATTAGTAAAATATTTGAGAAATTAATTTTCAATCAGATAACAGAATATTTTATATCAAACAACATTCTCAGTGATTCACAATTTGGATTTAGAAAAGGACGCTCAACTGCTGATGCCCTCATTTGCTTAACCGAAAAACTTTACAGAAATATAGAAAATAAAGACTCCTCCCTGTTATTATTATTAGATTTCACAAAAGCTTTTGACATGATTGATCATGACATACTACTAAGTAAAATGAACAAAATGGGTTTTGAAGGAACAAACTTACAATGGTTTAAAAGCTACTTAAAGGAGAGATCTCAATACGTAAAACTAAATGAAACTACTTCAGCCACGCTTCAAACATCTACTGGCGTACCCCAGGGCTCAATTCTTGGACCATTTCTATTTACCCTATATACAAATGATCTGTTCAACTCTCATGACGCTTTTTCAGTATCATTTGCTGACGATACCTCCATATTAATAAATGACAAAAATGCCGAGTCTCTATCTCGCAAAGGAGTTGACACATTAACAAAAATAATGAAATGGATAGATGCTAATAAGCTATCTTTAAATTTAAGTAAAACATCTTACATTATTTTTAGCAACAAACAAATTAACGATTTAAATATTAAAATTAACAATATAGAACTAAATAGGGCTACAAACGCTAAAATACTAGGAATAACAATCGATGAAAAGCTGACGTTTAAAGATCATATTAACAACCTAGTTAGCAGACTGTCGAGATACATGTATTTGCTAATAAAATTAAAAAATATTGTACCTCTTTCCATTCTTAGAAAAATTTACTATGCACTAATACACCCCCACTTACTTTACTGTCTTCCTATCTACGGTACCACAAGTAACTCGGTAATCCACCCTGTAACTGTAATCCAAAAGCGATTTATTCGCCTCATTAGCAATACAAGGGACTTTTACAGCCATACTCAACCATTATTCAAAAAACTAAAGATATTGCAGTTTAAAGACTTGCTAAATATATCACTCCTGAAAGAGATACATAAAATTATCCATAATAATGCATGTGAATTCTTGCTAACAAATTTTCATTTAAACCAAGCAAGGCGCGAAGCAAATCAAATAAATCTAAGAAATAATACTTACATAAACCCACCCTTCTGTAGACTAAAAAAGCCACTCAAAGTGTCAGCTACAAAGCAGCTAAACTTTACAACTCAATGCCACAAGACACATCAAAACGGAAAACTCTACCAAATCTTTTGCTAAAAAAAATAAAAACGTATATATATATAAATAAATATTAATTAATAAACAAATCAACGCTTCATCATATTGTAGAGTTTCTGTTAACGCAGTATTATTAGTTATTATTATTATTATTATTATTATTATTATTAATTATTATTATTATTATTATTATTATTATTATTATTATTATTAATTATTATTATTATATATATATTATTATATTATTATTATCATCTTATTATTTATTTATTATATATTATTTATTATTATTATTATTTTATTATATTATTATTAAATTATAATTATTATTATTATTATTATTATTATTTTATTATTATTATTATATTAATTATTATATTCATATTATTCATATTATTATTACTATATTATTATTATTATTATTATTATTTATATTAATTATTATTATTTTATTGTAGTTAGTATGGTAGTGGTTGTAATTATGATTGTGATTGTAATTATTATTGTTTGTTATTGTTATTATTTATTATTATTATTATTAATTTATTATTATTATATTATTATTATGTTATTATTATTATTATTATTATTATCATTATTATTATTATTATTATTATTTATTATTATTATTAATTATTATATTGTCATTATTGTCTAACTATCTATTATTATCATTATTATGGTTAGTATTATTATTATTACTGAGTTATCATTTGATAATTAACATTATTATATTATTTTAAGTAGTATTATATTATTATTATTATTTATTCATATTATATTATTATTATTATATTTTTATTAATATTATTATAATATTATTATTATTATTATTATTATTATATTATTATTTATTATTTATATATTATTTATATATATATTTTATTATTATTAACATTATTATGGATACTATTAGTACTATTTTTAATATTACAATTACTAATATTATAATCATTTGCTAAAATTTATTACTCAATATTTATTAAAATTATATTAATATTATTAATTATTATTATTATTATTATTATTATTATTATTATTATTATTTTTATTACTATTATTATTATTTTAATAGTAGTAGTGGTGTGGTGGTATAGTAGTTATTGTTGTATTAGGTATCAGTATTATTGTATATCATTTATATT
>JABUQX010016929.1:0-2500 GCA_015478945.1 Trachelipus rathkii | reverse complement strand
GAATTTGCACGATTCCACGAATGAAATATTAGTTGCGTGAGGTTCTGGAATTTGAAAACTACAGTAGATCCTGGAAGCAACTTTCTTGTGAAGAATATCACAGAGACCAAACAGTGTTGAAAAACATTTGTTAGGTTTAGTTAAAGAGAAAGAACTTGAATGCACACCTCCATGCCAGATAGAATAATCTCAGTTATGCGCTCTGCACACTTCGAGGGATCTCTCCTACAGTAGTCATTCCATGGGAAGTCAAAGAAATATGTCAGCAAAACCGACCAGTTTACGGCACCGAAGTGCCGAAAAAGTTACATCACCGAATAATGTATGGAGTATGCCTCACACATCCGGTATGGTTCCACTCACACAGCTCTTCTTAAGGAGAGAGAGAGAGAGAGAGAGAGAGAGAGAGAGAGAGAGAGAGAGAGAGAGAGAGAGAGAGAGAGAGAGAGAGAGAGAGAGGGTGTCTAGAACTTTTCGTATTATCAGCTCTACAACTTTGACTAACACTCTTCAGGCTCTTTCTGCCCGTTGAATTTTTGTGTCACTTTCTTTATATTATTGTTATTACAGCGGACTACTGTTCTTTTGAACTCTCCAGTCGCATACCTTCTGTATTGAAAAGGGCTTGGGCTCGGGCTCGGGCTCGTGCGACACGCCTTGCTATACAGTCTCTTCCTTTCTCTGCCCAATTCTCTGAATCCAAACCTAACTGATATACCCAATTTTATATGTGCCCCACTAATAAAGTTAGGAACACACTTCCTTTATCTTTTTCCCCCAGTTACGATTAACTTGCACACTTTCAAGCGCCGTGTGTCGGGGTATCTCGGCTTTTGAATTGACCTAAGTAGTATTCAACCAACCTGCGCGAACCCACCCTTTTCGATATGAAGGAATAGAGATATAGGTCTGAAACTTGGAATATAATGTATGTATGGGATAAGCTCGAATCCGTGTAAATTTCAAGTCTGTAGGATGTATATAGAGGGGGTTCTCCCCCCGAGAGCGTAGCTCAAAATATCGCTTACGCCCTTGTTGTGATTCTGTTGACCGAAATTGCTTCTAACGAGAGTTAGGCTCGAGCGTGATGACGTAATCTCGTCGCAGAGAGCGCGCGAGCGCACATGCCCATACACATACACATTATTATTATTATTATTATTACACATATATATTATTATTATTATTATTATTATTATTATTATTATTATTATTATTATTATTATTATTATTATTATTATTATTATTATTATTATTATTATTATTATTATTACGTCGAAGAAATTGAGATCACCTCTCTCTCTCTCCACTCTCTGGAGCCGTCTCTCCTGGGCCTGCGCCCGTCCATCTCCTCCGTATCAAACCGCACCGCACCGCACCGCACCGCACTGCCTCAGAATAGGCGCACCACTTTTTAATCATTTTGTACGTTTTTATTATTATTATTATATTATTATTATTACGCATTATTATTTTTTTGCTGCTTCCATCTATTTCTTCATCCGGTTCCGAGTTCGACATATATATATATCTACAACGGGTTAGGTTATCGTATCTTGTTAAAATTTGGAGGGGTGTTAGATGGGGATGTAACCTCGTCGTAGACGATGTTACGTCCCCGTGGGTCCCCCGAAGGGGGCCCCACCCCCATTAAAAAATCGAAGTTTTCGTAATAAATTTGGCGAGAGGATTCAGAGTTGAATTTCTAGAAATACTTGATATGTAAATCTGAGGAGTTGGCTCCGGCACCGGTGCTGGAGCCACTGCGGTGCCGAGTTAATAAACATTCGTATAACAACAATGTTGGTGTGTTTATATAGGTTATCGAGGTCGTAGAGTTCGAATATGATGGTTATAAGTCCGTATAGGGTGTCTAGGACCCCATTAGTGGGACCTGAAAAAAAAACACAGAGTGCAAAACAAAGGAGGAATGAAGAAGGATGTATATTTGTCAGCAAAAGGGAAAGAATGAAGAAGCTGAAACTGACTCAGAGTGAGTAGAAAGGATACAAAACTGGAAGCAAGCCCGGTAAGTCGAGTTATTAAATATTAGTGTAATGATACAAATGTTGGTAGCTCCAGTATATGTGTTATTATTGGATCTGTAGGCTTCGGAAAATAATGGTTTCAGAACCATCAAGAAAAAAATAAATAAATAAATAAATAAAATAAATAAATAAAATTTCTTATTCTTTTTGTTTATAACTTCCAAATTTACGTTTTTACATACCCTAAAGCAGTAAATCAGTAAATCAAACCACCATCCACCCACCCTCCTGACCAGTTGTGAATCATTTACCCATTGATCAGCTGATTAAAGGTCAAATTCTTTTTACTAAAATTGTCGCGTTTTACATACCCTAAAGCAGTAAATCAAACCACCATCCACCCACCCTCCTGGGACTGGCTGTAGCGGCGCGATGAAAAACGCGAAAGCGTTTCTACACGATCAGCCGGGAAAACGGCTAAACACCCAATTGAGATTAAACGAAGTACAATG
>JABUQX010016928.1:7500-35523 GCA_015478945.1 Trachelipus rathkii | reverse complement strand
TAAAGAGAGGAGTACAGAAGAGAGAAGGCTCTATAGAATTCACACCAGTTAATATATCAAACCTATACATCATTAGTACATCGCAATGCGATAAACCATTTACACTTATTTAATTATATTGATTCAGCGAAGTGAAATATTCGCTAATTATAATCGGAAGGAAACTTAATACAAATCTTTTATATTCTAATATTTATTTGAAACACGGACCCAGAAAAGAAAATGGTGTAGAAATTATCTTACACCTGCCGTCATTCAAGCGCGTACGCTATTGATTCATCTCGCTACTCTAGTTCAGTTGGTGAAAACTCATCAGTAATCCTCACTTTGTTAAAAATTGAACCAAAACCATTTATATTTATTGTACTGGTTCTTGGAGAAACTGTTATTTTTTCTTTATATCCCTTTTAGGTCGGGGTTCGAGCGCGACAAGAGAGGGATACAGATATGGGGGGGACAACTTCGTCCCATTACTGGACGACCACGTCGGTTCAACCTCCCGTGTGTCGACGAAAACTTCGTACTCTATGATTCCCATCTGCTTCTATTGTTTCACTTCTTGGCGTAGTTTTGAGGTATCTACACTATTTATGCTAGTGTTAACAAAGAAAAGAAAATTCTAAACATAGTAAGCGGGCACTTCGAATTTCTCAAAATATACTGGTATTGTGTCAAATTTAGAACCATCTATTTTAGAATTTTTAAAAAGGCGTATTACTTATTTTACTGTTTTTCTTTAAAGATTTTTCCTCTCCCTCTCGATTAACATATATGTTCCTTGATCTTGATTATAAAATTAATTTTTATCTAATTTGACGTTATTCATTTATTTGTTCGGTGATGTTGGTAAAACGTTGTTTATAGTGATATTTCTATATGTTACATGCTGAACCCATTCGGATGCTCGTACTTATATAGCGATCTTAGGTGATAATGACATCATTGCCTTCTTTCATGGTTACTTATAGGTATAATATATATTATAATAAGTTATATATATTTATAATATATATATAGTAATATATATATATACTATGAGCCATTCATTGCAAAAATTTATATTGGTATATATATATTTTTTCACAATGTGGCCTATATTAATAAGACATATATATAAGTATAATTATCATGAGAACAAGGCACATCAAGAATATAAGGGTTTGATTGATTATATTATAAATATAATAAATTTTTCTTATATATACTATATATTATTTATACTATTATACTATAGTATATATTATATATAATATATATCCTTTTCATTAGTTCTCACGTTTGGTCAGTTGAGGTAAGGCGAGCTTTTTTGACTATATCACCTTTAAATTTCGACAACCAGGATACTCTCTCCCTCCACTAGTATGAGGTTAGAGTATTCACTCAAAAGGTTCATGTTTCGGTTTTTTCGAGCGGCCACTGTTGAACGGACACTATTTTCTGTGTCTAAAAAAATTTGTGCTGAATACTAGTAGGAGTATTTTCTTGCAATATTTACTATGCCAGATTATCTGTGTCGAGACAATTAACATCTTTCATCCATCTAATTATATTACACATACTTCATGCTACAAACCAAGCACACATACACAGAACACAGTCTACTCTATGATTTTTTTTTGAAATACAAAATCACTCTTGCTACTAATGCTTCTCGCGAGAGCATTTGGAAAGACCGCCGCGGTACTAGGATGCGAAAACCCACGCCTTTAACGGTGGCAAGCTCATCATGATCATTTTTTTACGTCGAGAAACTCGATGATAGCAGTCAAGGCCTGCTAACTCTGGCCGATAAACTATTCACTTAGCACATACCTGACCACTGAGTGGTCAGAAATCCATCATACAAATTGCATCCCCCATTCGACTGACAACTTACCGCTCGGGAATTAAGAGGCTATCTGGTAATAATAAATAAATAAATAAATATAATAATAATGTAGATTTGATTATTATTAGTAATATGAATATTTATTATTGTAATTTTTATAACTAGTATATATATATATATATATACATATGATTATATATATTATATATAATATATGTATATATATATATATATATATATATACATATATATATATAATTATACAGACTCTAAATAAGGGATACATAACCTGTAACTTAAAAACTATACAACAGCTACTGAAGAAGCGAAAATACATTCACTATTTTGATAAAACAACAGCAATACTATTTGATAATGTAATTGAAAGTAAATTCAAAAGCACAAATAAAAATGAAGTGGCAATTGAAAAAGAAAAAGGCACAAATAATAAATAGCTGATTCTTTTCTTTTTTTTGGATAAATTTGGAGAGAACGCATTGTGCTGTTGTATATAAGAGAGCAACCCAAAAGATTTCCCCCATAATTGGATTCAACAGGCAGGGGATATCTTGAAAAAGGACCGAGGACTAGCATGAAGATGAACGATTATAAATATTTATTTTTTTTTGTTATAGTTATTACCTAAATGCATGGCACACGAAGGCAATCTACGTGGGCGGAGCGCCCACCGTACCCAGACCCGTGAGTGCTGGTGATATTTTTTAAAAAGATATTAAAAACCATATGGGAGACAATTTATGTTTTCATAGTTACAGTTAGATACATTATTGATAAAACGAGGTTATGAGTGAAGATCATAAATTCTTTAACACGGGGTTACCACCATTAAAAAATTTTTATATTCGAAATGATTATAAAGGAAACGAATATGTATTAGGCGTACACACAGATCGTTCTCTTTAAGCCTAATATATAGTTTTGCATTTTCCTGCCAGGCGTCAGATGCTATTTTGTTTGACATAATTTTGTATTTTAATTGGAGATTTTGTAATTGAAATACATTTTCATAAAAATATATATTTTATGTTGAAAATTTAAAAGTAAGTCTCGGTACATCGAAAAATTATCAATAAATGTAAGCACATGACTTGGTACCAACTGCAGCAACATTGTAATATCTCAGATAAAAAAAAACACAGGTGTATCACCATATGATTAGGACAAAAAATGCAATATATAATATAAATATATATATAATAATAATATATAAAGACATCAATCTAAGTAATATAAAAGAGATTATTAGTTCTTCGTTATATATATATATATATATATATCAGTAATATATATACTTAAGTATACAGAAGAGATAAATAATAATAATTAATATTATGATGTAGAGCAAATGAAAAGATGGTAAATAATAAAATAATAATAGATATTTCTGAATTAATTTTTAATGTTTATATTCGTAAACAAAAGAAACTAAAGAGGAATCTCTTAAATGAATCACAATTTGGGTCCATAATTAAAGAGAGTCAGTGTACATATGTAATCATAACTGTGGTAAAGAACCCCATGAACGGACATCATTCATTACAACCATTATGTTGATGAGAGAGAGAGGTGCCAACAATTAATAGGATATCTACAGCAGCGCTATAAAATTAAACTATTAATGAATTCAGAAAGAAAAGGG
This sequence comes from Trachelipus rathkii, assembly GCA_015478945.1. Lineage (NCBI taxonomy): Eukaryota > Metazoa > Arthropoda > Malacostraca > Isopoda > Trachelipodidae > Trachelipus > Trachelipus rathkii. Next base: position 32,035 of record JABUQX010016928.1, on the reverse strand, counting down.
GTAAGAGAAATAATAAAATGCAAAAAATGAAAAATTATTGAAATCTTAAATAATAAATATACTTAATAATAATAATATAACCTACAATTATTAGATCTCTAAATAATAAACATAGAAAAAAGTTTATATCACAGAGGGAGATAATAATATGATACATCAGATAATGACTACCCCAAGTGGAAGTTAAATTAAAACCAAAGTGCGGTTTGGGAGAGCAATGATTCCGAATGAGAAGATCTGGAGGATCACACGAACGCGGAAGGGCGTTCGAGGGAGTCGGCATAAACTCACACACAATAAACGAGCTGCCAAAATGGTCGACAGAGAGGGTGCGCCGTATTGCTCGGATCACCGAAGTACAGAGAGGAAAAAAAAAAAAATAAATAATATCAATATACAAACATGTTGAAAATAGGAAAGATGGCAGTGCGTACCGTCTAAAAAGAGAAAACAGGAAATAGTCAACAAATTCTCACAGGATACAAGGAGACAGTTCGGACGCGTGCTTAATTTATTTACATGGGGGGAGAATGAGAGCGGAGACTCGAAAACTCCGCCAAGCCCGGATATGTCAAGTTGGAGTAGACGCGCGCCATAAAAGCGCAATGTATAGCAAAACGCTTTGCCATCTAAAAATGTAGAAAGTACAGGTTATGTACTGCGAAGGCTCTAAGCAACACAAGGTAACACAAAACTCTAACAATATACGTTAAAATAACTGAGAGAACATAAAAAGCTATACGATCATCATCTGCAAGATGATTAATAAAATTCCTGACCTTCTCTTAGCCCAATGGAACACACACACATTTAAATCGCCTATGGATAAGTTATTTCACTCAGAAGAGCTCATAATAATCAACATAATCTCATAGGAAGAAACTTAACCAGAGACCACTCGTAACGTCATCAATAACGGCAAGATTAGCACGCGAGAACTTTCGAAAGGAATTTTTTAACAATCACGAACACACCAGTCCTCTCCACGCGCAAATTGGATATGTTTTTCTATATTTGATCAAAAAAATTTGGAATCATTTTTATAATAAAAATTATGAATAATCTAATTAAAATAAAAAAATTAATTACACTCTTACTACTAATTCCAAAAACGGCGCGCAGAACGTATCATGTTATGAAAATAATGGACCATCTAAATCAAATATAGGTACGTCCTTTGATAGTGTCGTTAATAGTAACAATAAAGACATTATAATCGGAATCCTATGGGTAGCATACGTTTTAAATTAAGAGAGACGGTTTAACACTTAATCATCTGTGAGGAGGTGGAATCCCCTAATCCTTCTATTGACGCGGAATCAGATATTATACTATCCACTTGTTGTTTATATTGATACTTACCAAAATCTATCAGGGTAAGCTTAACTGTGAAGAGAAACACAACAACAAAACTAAATTCTGCGGGACGAGCGTAAAGATGGTTGAACTTGTTGCAAAATATAGGTGGATCACTTTTAAAGTATATAATTGTTGTAACTTACGGAGCTTAAGAGGACGATTCAGTGTACCGTGTTAGACGAAGCCGAATAAGAAAAAAACTATTGGCATTCACACATTTCATAAGAGAAAGAATGAATAATAGACGATATATATGACCGGATAAATACGAAGAGATGCTTTGTAAAATCGGCCTTGTTAGGGAATGTCAAGCTATAGAACATTTGACCTCTTTTTTATAGAACAGCACAGATCTGTAAATATAAACTTTACGCGGTATTTAAAATTTTATTTTAATAATATCATTTTCTTATAAGACCTTGAGTCTGTGGGTATATTACATGCGTGGAGATCTCATATTCAAAAAATTATTCTTGCCAATCATGGGGTCGTTTATTTTATTTATTAAGTATCGAGTAACAAAAGTTTCAGAGAAGATTTAGGAAGAAGACAGCTTCTGGAGCTATGGTCTTTTGAAACATAGATATTTATGTAATAATAAGGAGTACTATTTATGACGTAGTCGTTATTTACCTTAGTGTCTAATAGGAAGATCTGTTCTGATTAAAATTATGTCCGAGAATAATATTTTATGTTGCCGTCCGATTAATAATAGATTTTCGAATTAATTTGAAATCATAATAGTAAAAACAGTGTAGCTCTGAGAAAATTATCGAGATTAGTAAAGCACTGATCTGATCGGGTACCAAGTATAAGAAGGGAGGAGCTATGAGCCTCTTGTTTTCCTCTACGTCATCAGGTTCGATGCTTGTATGCCTTAGACAAGTTACATAGAGGTGTACGTTAACCTTAAATGATAAATAAATTCCTACCAGGATATTTCTGACCTTTGCGACTCTATGAATAAATTTTTAAAAAAATCATTTTTTTAAGAAAATTTATTAATACTTGGGTGTTTTTGTTTTCAGGCTGCCGGAAATCACTGCGAATGAGTGTAACAAGTTGCCAAGAGAGATTTTATTAGTATAACGTTACTGAAGAGATAATGCTCAATAGAGTTTATTGAATTAATAAAGCGCACTTATAGAGATCTCTCACATTGGAGAGCAAAGGCATTATTATTATGAGAAGAGCAGCACAAAGACTCGTCCAAATACGTTTGCTTCTAATGTGTACTTTAGTATGTACGCTGGTAAAATTATTCTTACAACCATCATCGCAATAATTATAGACAAATCACACACTGATACTAAGGATAGTTTATTCTTCTTCTGTTTTCTAATTAATAGAAAAATTCAAATCTTCGAAATATCAGTTTCAGAGATTGAAAGAGGTAAATAAAATTATTTGTATAGTACGCTTACATGCCTAGAGCGAAAGACGTCTTCTCCTTCACTTATGCCTCAGATCTGGTTATGTCTTAGGAGGGGAAAGATGCGAGTATATGGTGAACCTAAATCTTTATCATATCTAGAAAGTCCATGAGTTAAGACCGTGATATTAAGTGGTTACACGTGGGCTACTAAGCCCAGGTAACAATCAGCTAAGAGAAATACATTTAATGTTATTTGTTAATAAAATTAAAGTGTTATATACTTAATACTATTAAATATGAGTTCTTATAGTAAGTAATACATTTAAGTGTCATTTGATACGCTAAGTTGATTCACCGTGAATAAAAAAGATAAAAATTAGAAAGAACGGTAATTGAGAACCTTTTAAGGCACAGAGCTGTAATCTATTATTATTGGCTCCCCCACCTTGTAAACCTGTTCTAAAACAAAATGTTTAATTATGAAAATAATAATATTCACGAAAAATATAATTATTATTAAAGGTGATCTATGTGGGCCCAATTACCAAATTGGATTATAATACAATAAAAATTAAAAATTATCTCTATTATGAACTGTGAAAATAACAATATAAAAATAGTAATGTTTAATAAAATGATGCAAGTTTAGGAAATTCATAATTAAGTTTAGTATACACCTATTATACCATCTTAATTAATTTAATCGTACCCGAGGTATAGTGATTTTATAATTTACTAATAGTTTTAAATGTCTTAAATGACCTCATCATCTCGCCGTACATATATATATATATGTATATATATATATATTATATATATATATATATATATATTTATAATATTTATAATTATATATATATATAATATAATATATCAATTACTATATCAGTTAACACCATACTTCCTCATATAATAATTTATTTTAAATAAATTATATCAAATAATTTTTTGAGATAGCTATTTAAGTATATCTCTTAAATTTTAAATTTATTTAAATATAATTAATAAAAATTAAATATAAGATTAAATCAAGACATAATTTATAAGAAATAACTATGATTTAATTATATAGAAATGAAGGATAACAATTAATTTATTGAGTAGTTATATGGATTTAGAAGATTATTCTCTGACTTGAAGCGCGCCTTTTCCAAGAGTGCTTACCTATATAAAAACAGATCAGATTACAGAATAAAAAAGGTATTTTACTAGTATTAAAAATAATAAATATAACAGTCTTTTTAAAAGACGGTTTTATTAATTTGTATGTGTAAGAGGTAAGTAAAAATAAAAATAAACTCTAATTATTGAGATGTAATAAACGTGAAAAGTAATATTTATATTAGGTTGTTGGTGAGTTATGAAGTTCGGACCTAGAATGGAAAGTAATATTAGATCTACACTTATAAAATTAAACGCCTTTGAATTTTTGTAGCAAATTCACTTGTGCTATACCTTTACCAATCATTTATATATAGTATATATATCATTTCACTACTAATTTATTTAATTGAAATACGTTCATCATCATAGTCCATTATAAGCCTGTACCTTACGTATCATTGTGTTTCATTAGTCGTACATACTACCTCGCAGAATGCTGAAAGACTATTTCAATGGTGAGCTTGGTATGAACACTGATGGTTAAACATAGTAGTGCAATAATAGGAACAGGGTTTTGATTTGATAGGAAAAATAAAGGGGTCATCTTCATAGAAAGTGAGTCAATGAATAAGGGCACAAGCCGTTTCTGTAGAACGCTTCCAATTATCACAGAAGTTTTCATGCCATCGATGTATTTGTTATCTGTTGTTTGGGACTGTATCTTTCTATAGATGGTAGCCGCTAGTCTGCTACCTAAGCCAGGAATAGACTGATTTCTCAGCATGCAACTAATAATTGCGCACTACGAATACAAGATCTAACGAGCTATTGAGCTGAGACAATTTTGCAGTGACTTTGACAACTGCTCCAAATTCTTTTTACAATTGACTAGGTCAATAAGGCTTTTCAAGTGTCCACCAAGATCGAGTTTCTCTCTCTTGTTTGAATAATGTCAGCACCCACGGGTTCAACCACAAACGCAGAAATATTTTGGCCCTATTACGGGAAGAGGTCAATTAATCGAACATGTGTCTTTGTTTTCGAGCCCGGAATCAATATAATGAAAAGCAACTTTTTTCTTGTGTTCGTATCTGTCTGGCTTCTTTGAGTTTACGAATTTATTCGTAATACCGTATTCAACGTGATTTTATCAGAGTATGTCTGTATTAGCTAAACACTACAATACACTCATGATATTTTTGGAGTCCAACGGGTTTCGAGAGAGGTTTAGATCTCTAGTTTCCACACATTCTGATACTACTGTCCATTTACTTCTTGGTGTGGGAGACTGTACACAAGTTGGTCTTTTATTGTGGCAATAGTATATCGGAATTTCCGGAACGGGTCTATGTTTATTATGGTCCTTCATACTTGATCGCGAAATTTAAGCCGATAGCCTAACATACTAGTGAAAATATAGTCCTTTCTTGCTCTGTAATCACTATTTTCCGGCAGTTTCTTTGAACTCAATGTCTTGAGTAATCTGCCAGTTGCTCAGCGCGTCTGTCCCGTATACCCCTTTCGATGTTTCTGAAGCGGCAAGACTTCGGATAAAACCTATCCATTTTTTTTACAAACCATAACTGTCCAATCGGTCTTTGAGGTATTCGGTTTTTACACCCATCCATCTACCCTTCAAGACCTTCAAATCGCCAAAATTTTCCGCAAAAAGATGTTCCCCACTTTTTTCAAGATTGAAACAACCTTAACTCCTATCTATCATAAGATTACATTTGTTTCACTTGCCCACTATGACCACTATCGCAGTTCACATTCGGACTAAGATATGGACGTAATCTATCTCTCAAATTATTTTTTATATCTCTTTATTATGGGCCCTCCGAGATCAATATCTTTCTCCGGAGAGAGACTAAAAACCTATCCATGCAAGAAGTTCAGCTTGATAAGATAAAGTCACCACAGCCATTTCACTCTTCTATACTGGTTCCAATAAGAATCCAATAATCGAGATAATCCATCATTTAGTAATACTACTTTGTAATAGCTAATCTACCTACTCTCATTATCCATTCCGCCCGAGATGTCTCTATCTTGTATTTTCAGTTATCTCTAACTAATACAGACCCTATTAACACTAACGCCCTTCCTGGCACATCGAGTATGTCACATTACAGGTAGTCTGCTATCTCTCTTCTCTTTTATATTATATTGTGGCGTGAAGTCACCATTTAGATGGGCGACGGCCGTCCTAAAAGTGACATCCCCACCTGTTTTCAACCTTCGTCATATTACGCGCCATATATATATCAGGGTGTTCTGATCTTTCAATCAACATGTAGGGTAACTAGTGATAAGGTAGATAGTACTTGGTAGACGTATACATAGAGTATACATAATACACCTAAGCTTATCCATATATATAATCCATACTTTATTACCCATTTTCTCAGTAACTATCACTATTCTCGCACTTCCTACCGGTCGACTCTGATTAATAACACCCTCCCATGGATATAATTATTCAGGTATATATACTCATAATGACCTCACCTTATCCTCCTCTCTTGATCACCTCATTCTCATCCCTCACATCTATATCCGCCTACCGGTGCTATACATGTTAATGAGTCTCATGTCTTCTGCCACATGTTCATCTTCATTACCCTACTTACTGCTCTCAACCCTTACCGCATAAACAAGAGCTCCACTCATACACCTCAATCGAGATCGAGCCTATCCTCTCTCTCGCCTCCCAACATATACAGAATTCAGTCCGCATATGCCTAATTATTAGTCCTCACTTCAAATTCTCGACCAGTCATAGGGTAAAATACATGATACAAATGAGCGAGCGTTAAAGGCAGGATTTTTACCACGGAACAGTTGTGGTGGTGCGAGGCGACAAAAGCAGAGTAATATAGTTAGAGAATGTAATTCGTAAACGCTATTGATATTTATCATTTGTAATAAGTGTTTAAATTTTTAGAATATGGATTTACCCAGCAGTAGATTATTATGTTATGATATTGATGACTCAATCTATGCAACATTAAAGAAAGGATGTATATGGATTGTTTGTGAGTGCATCATTAATTAAGTATATAGTATATTATAATATATTCTGACATATAGTACAAGTGAGAGGGTTTTATAGTTAGTTATATTAAAGTATAAACCGCATGTTGTAGCTATCCAAGTATCACATAATAATACTTATTTATATAATAAGTATATAAAGCTGTAATTTGGATTAGTCAATAGAACCTTAGCTAACATGAATTTATTAATATTTTGGTAGTTAATGTCTGGCGAGAGGTGTGGATTTTTATATTTGCACCATTTGTTACGCTCTTATAGGTGAAACTGAACGCACAGGCACGCGTTAGGCGTGTGGTGTAGGTTGTGTTTGTCGCATGGGCATGTCACTTGCAATAAGATACTCTCGAGTATGCTAGGACTGCGCACAAGTCTCAGATACGGATCACATTGTATGGTGCCCGGACTATCCTAGGAGACTGGTCTGTTGCTTTCCTTATCTCCTAGTCAGGAAGGTGATCAGACTGACGAAATTTAGACTCTGATATGAGACACACTATTAAAGCATAATTCCTGGATTGGACAACGATCATTGCAGTGCGGTATATAACGCAAATGAAGAATTTAGAAGGTTGTCTTGACAGCTGTCGCACAAATATCCATGCGGGTCGGTTATCGCGAGCTGATCTCAGGTCTTTTTGCATGAGAGAGTATTTCACATATCACAAGGAAGTATATACAACTTCATTAAAAAACTTTATGGCACCATTTACGACATCAACTATTAATTGCCTATTATAGAAGATGGCCAAGAAGACCTTGTATCATATTCTAGTTGAATAGAGAAGAGAAAAGGAAAAGAGATTATTCACTCCAAGACCACAAATTAAAAAAGCTCTTACACGAATGGGCGACACAAGTTAGAAGTGGAAAATTTTTATTTTTAGATGGTTGTTAGCGAACCTTAAATAAATTTTTTAACAGCATTAAGACTTGCTATTGGAGCTCAATGGATCTAAATATAATTTAAACCTTTTATAAAAACACTTATCAGAATCTTTCAAGTCTTTAAGGCAAAAGCAACTCTCTCGTCTATATAGGTTCTATTAATTTTATAAAGATCGGATGTTATCCCAAAACCTCTTTCATTATGTATATTTTACAGTTTGCATCTCTCATAATTAGTGACAGTGCAGCTGCTCTTTAATCATATGGAAATGTGACTGTTTGTAGAAAAGGATTTCAAGCAACATACAAATGAAACATTATATTATCAAAAACATTTATATAAAATTGCAACAGAACTTCTTGCTTTCTATAAATGAACGAAATTATATTAAAATGCCTCTGTGAGAATCAATTTAAAATGAAAAAGATATAGGGCAAAAATACAATTTATATTCTTGATGATTTTCAAAACCAGTTAGAGAGCAAGTTCGCGAAATCAAAGATCCATACTTACTAATCTTTATAAAGTTATTATTCCATCGCGTACATCTATCTCAAAACATTATGCATAATTTTGGATATAAAATTTGATATGTGCAAGGTCACATAATTTAGATGTAACGGATTTTAGCATTACCTCACTCAAAATGTGAACTCCCAAAGCAATATTTCACTACTCTGAAAGGCTCAAAGCAACAACTTTCTTTCAAATTCTAAGGCATGACGCAGAAATCTAGCAGAACTGCTTAAAACTTAGGGACCATCCATCATGGACTCAGGAGAGAGATCGTACCAGACATGATGCGCCTATGATCTATGCATCTTAGTAATGGCTGTCATATAGAGAGGTACTAGAATCTAGATATTTTCATAGGACATATATTAGCTCCGTAGGGAGCGAGACTTCTATTTTTTTATATGTTATCGAGATGTATTTATTAATGATTAGGAATAAGGTAACATTTTCAAAATTGGGGGAGTTTGTAATAATGAGCTTCAAGTAACGTATTATCACGAGTCATAGTGCATCCATCTTATTAACTTTAAATTTAATTATAATATATATATTACTAATCACCTAGATTTAATTATCTATGGAAGCAATACATTTTAAACAGTTTATATGTTAGTAAAATCCCATATAATAATGATATATATATATTAATTATATAATATTTAATATTATATTAATATATAATAATAAATTATTATATATATATCTATATATTAAATATATATTATTCAATATATATCTATTAAATTAATGATTAATTATATATATATATATATATATATTATATATATAGTATATACGTATATATATACTATAATATATATCTATATAGTATAATATTTAATATAATATTATATATAGTGCTAAAAAACGATTATGAATAATTTATTGTACAAGATGGCAGATGATCAGATTAGACGCTATATTAATATATATATATATATATATACTAAAATAATGTTTGACGATTGATCAATATGATGCGATTATGAACGATGTATCAGATGACTAGATATTAAATTTGAAATAAAGCTCTACTTTAAAATATTTTTACTCTCTCATCTCTCTTCGCTATATATAGTATCTCACTCTCTCTTACATCTCATTAATAATAATATAATTTTAATAATATATATCATATATATATTAATGCTAATAATATATATTAATATATATTATATATATAATATAATTAGTATATATATTATTTATATATTATATATATATATAATTATTAATATTATATATATATATATATATATATATATAATATATATATAAATATAATCTATATATATATATATATATATTATATATATATATATATATATATATATTATATTTATATATATATATAAATATTAATAAATATATATTAGATATATATATAATAATTATTATATACTATAATATATAATATAATATATATATTAAATATATATAATATATATATATATATATATATAATATATATATATTTATATATATTCTTAAATTACTACAAACACTATGACATATAGAAGCCGATAAATTTTTTTTATTGCTACTAGCCATATTAATATCTACTTATAGATCAGGATGTCTGATTGACATATTAATTATGTATATAAGAATTAATATATATATTAATATATGATATATATAATCTGTATAATATTAAATAAAATTGATATATATAAGTAAAGGAGTATTGTTTGAACGACTCAGTTACATGTGACGTCAGATCTTTCTATTTTCAAGATATATGAGTTTTATTAATGAATAATATATTGTACTTAATATAGTATATGAATATCACAACAATGAATAGTTATTTCATATGTGAGTAATCATATTGGCACTTAAAAGATTCTATCAAACACAAGTACGAACTATTTCAGAATTTTTATTTATATTTTGTCTGTTATCACACATAACTATATTAGTTTTGCAATATATTTTATATATAGAATTAGCAAAAACTGAAGCTGTGGGCGCATATTTTGTGTAATAGTACTACTCTTATAGATCAGTAAAAACCCAATATTCATATTATTGGAATCAGTGTATAAAGTCACTTATTACAAAAATGTAAAAAATAAAAAACTTTCATAAATGAAAAACCGCTATGTTAACCTACGATTTACTTTTATTATATGGATATTATATATACAGAGATTTAAAGTTCAAGAAAGGAGATGTCATAAAGCTTTTTAAGCAAATAGATGAAAAATGGTATCAAGGAGAACTAGAGGGTCATGTTGGTATTATTCCAGCTATGTCAAGTATAGGGACTTGTAGTCACGCGACGGGGGATACAGGAGGGGGGTACGTTTTTTCAATCACTATACCGTAGGGGAAGGAGGAACTCACCGCGACACCCAAAATACCGATTAGTCATATAAATATTTATATTAGATAATAGATATTTTTTAAACAGTTCTGACTCACAATATATTATTATAAATACTTTTCTTTATTTTGAGATTAAAAAGTTCATCACAATATATTTTAAAATACTTCTGTTATTTATATGAGATTAAGGTATTGTTAGTTATATTATATAAAAAAAACAATTATCCTAATTTATTTATTATAATACAATCTTATCTGAATACTAATGGTATATAACTACAATCAATGTTAAACTGAAATAACTATACATATTATCCAACTTAATATATATATATATCTTAATTAAATCTATATTATAATATAATATATGAATATAATTATATATATAATATATTAATATATATATATATATATAATAGTATATCAAGTTTGGAACTAACGAAAATAATAATCAATACATCAATCATTCAATCATACATCATCATCATCAATCACATTACGATCTACAATCATTACATCATAATCATTCATACTATACATCACATCACCACCTTTCATTCCTTCGCGCCCACAGACTGGTGAGTTAGTGAGCTAAGACCATGCACTAGAAACCAGGAGAAAGAAGTAAAAAGAATATGACGAAAAGTTCGAAAAGAAAAGCCCAAGCCTTACCGCCCCTTATACCTTTTAGTGAGAACTACTCGCATTCAGAAACCACCTTAAGAGCTTCACGGGACAGCGACGGACCATCACTATGGCATCACGTCAATGTGGGGCCTAATCCCTTGGCCCCCAGGTAGCGCCGACAACATAGCCCCTCACCAAACTCGACATTTTCACCACTATTATGCCTTTTTTCTTCTCGCCTGCTGCCAAACTCACATTTCTCTCCCTCCAGGCATTTTCTTTTAACTGACTCAATCATTTTTCTCGGTCTCAGTCAGCCGTGTCGATTCCAGCACTCTACACCACTATAGATGCATGCCGCTTAACCAACCGACTATCATACCTCCTTTCCACATGATAAGACCATCTCAACGTACTTTCTTTATTCTCTCATTTACGTCTTCACATCACACATTTCTCTAATACGTTTTATTTCCATTTATCAATTCTCACCTAACGCACCACTAAGATTGTCCATCTGACCCATTTACTTTAGTCATATCCTTCTTATTCCAAACCATAGTCTTCCACTACTTATACATGAACACAGGTAACATTATACAGTCAGTATATGTACATATATATATACTATTATTATTATATTATTATATAATAGAATATATATATTATATATTATATTTAAAGTCTATTTATATATATAAAAGCATAATATATATATATATATATATAATAGTATAATATATAACGTATATTTATAATAATATAACATAATAAATATATATATATATATAGTATATGATAAATATATATATATATCTACGTTTATATATATATATATATATATATAGGTATATATATATATATATATATATAATTTTTCAAATAGTTATAATTTTCTAGAGGTTGGAGTCGGAGTCGGAGTCGGAGTCGGAGTCGGAGTCGGAGTCGGAGTCGGAGTCGGTAATTTTCAAAAGGGTGGAGTCGGAGTCGGAGTCGGAGTCGGTAATATTCAAGAGGTCGGAGTCGGAGTCGGAGTCGGAGTCGGAGTCGGAGTCGGAGTCGGAGTCGGAGTCGGAGTCGGAGTCGGTAATTTTCAAGAGGGTGGAGTCGGAGTCGGAGTCGGAGTCGGAAAATTTTTGAACCGACTCCACAACCCCGATGTCCAGCTCTCAATTTGAAAACTAATAAATACAGAGGGTAAAAAATTAGGATATCTGGAGAGATGAAAGAAGTTCTTTTTCTCAGAACCGGGATGAATTAACGTACGCTTCTAGCAAGATGGAAAGGTTGAAGTTGGCAGGTATGGGAGAAGCTGTTTATCAAGGCAAGGTGGAACCTAATTGGCACAAATATTAAGAGTTGCTTGATTTGAAAACCTGAAGAGTTAAGCTTTAGCAGAAAGTAAAATAGCTGTGGTGACTTTGAGAGCAGCAATGTGGCAGTTGAAATTTTTTCAATGTGTCAGAATAAACACAAGGATGAGGAACAAGAAAGGCTATTGAATTTTCACCTGGTAATTTTTTCTAATGTTTAGTAAAACAAACTCTGCACGCATCTAGGTTGAAATAAAAAATGTATGAAATTCTTAAATTTAAAGAAAGCGGTAATTCCGGAAGACAGCGGCGAATAAAACCAAAACAAGCACAGCTAGATCAATGTTTATGAGTTTAGTTGAAAGGAAAAAGAATTAGATGTATTTTCAATTTGAGAGTGAACCCCAGGTTATGCGTACTTAGATGAACCACTCCCATCGAAGCAATAATCATTTGATGGAATTTCAAAAATGTATTGCAGTAAGTCCGATGGGTTTGCAGCTTCCTAGTACTTTCAACGTTTCATCGTCTCTAGCTTTCCTGCGAAATATTTTATTAGATAGAACAAGATGCAGAGATAAGATGATATGGGGAACCCAGATGTAGAAATAATTTAATAGTAGAAAGTGAAGAATTAGAGAAGCTTAGGAAAAGTAAAAAATGTTTAGCTAAGGTCCAAAACGGTCAGAGATATGTGTAATGACCTGAAACATTTCCTCAATATTTATTTTGGGTAGAGTAATGATTAGTAAGCTTACCAAAAGTGTCATTAGAACTAAATTAAAGACATAGGAGGTGGTGAACATTGGAATCACCAAAAATGATGATTTCAGAGAAAGTTAAAGAGGTACAAATGTCCCCAATTTTGCAAATTAGAGAGTCAAATAATTAAGAAGGATCAGCAAGGGGAAAACACTAAAATATGCTACCCTGTAGATATAGAATTAGTCTGAAAATTTACTATCTTTATCTTGAACACAAGAGAAGGTTATTTGAGCAAGGGAACATTATAATCACGAAGAATGATGAAGTCAGAAAAAGGAGAATGCAAGAGAATTGGAAACTTTTAACTAACCTCTAGATCCTGGAGAGAGCATTTGAAAGTGAACCGATGTACCTCCGGCACTTTCTCCAAATATCGTTACTAGATTTGGATCTCCTCCGAAACATTTGATGTTCTCCTTTATCCATTTCAGTGCTAATTGTTGGTCTTTTAAACCCATGTTTCCAGGGAGGATCTCATCTTCAGTTGACAAAAAACCTGTAGATTATTATTATTATTATTTTTATTATTATTATTATTATTATTATTATTATTATTATTATTATTATTATTATTATTATTATTATTATTATTATTATTATTATTAATATTATTATTATTATTATTTTTATTATTATTATTATTATTATTATTATTATTATTATTATTATTATTATTATTATTATTATTATTATTATTATTATTATTATTATTATTATTATTATTATTATTATTATTATTATTATTATTATTATTATTATTATTTATTTGTTAATGGTACAATCATTATTATTATTATTATTATTATTATTATTATTATTATTATTATTATTATTTTTATTATTATTATTATTATTATTATTATTATTATTATTATTATTATTATATTATTATTATTATTATTATTATTATTATTATTATTATTATTATTATAATATATTTTTTAATATTTAATCATTATTATTATGTGTGTTTATGTGTGTGTGTGTGTATTTTTATTAATCTTGTGTCAGTGTGTGTGTGTGTGTGTGTGTGTGTGTGTGTATTATATTATTTGTGTGTGTGTGTGTGTGTGTGTGTGTGTGTGTGTGTGTGTGTGTGTGTGTGTGTGTGTGTGTGTGTGTGTGTGTGTGTGTGTGTGTGTATGTGTGTGTAAATAATACTAAGTTTATTATTATTTTTTATTATTATTTTTTTTTTTTTATCATTTTTATTTCCTATTATTACACTGGTCTGCATTTGAAATTTTTTTTTTAGGAGGTTTAGGGTTTCTCAACGTTTCTGAATATTTTTTGCAGGCTGAATTTAGAAATGAATCCCCTTTTCGTCAATCATGTCTAGATTTTGAGATATTTTAAATTTTTGGAATCATTAATAAAATAGCATTTTATTTATAAATCCGAATATTTCACATTCCAGGAATGCGACACACAGTTAGATTCATATACAAATTGCGGTGTCTGGCAACTTGCGACTGACATTTCCGCAGTACCGGATAGGCGTTTGTCAGTTTTATTAGGTGCCTACATGTACGTACGCAGTAGCACTTCATCTTTAGTGTCCCAGTAATAACTTTACTGTGATCCATAGCAATGTATCGTAGGTGCAAGAATGATCCAAATAAGTTTTGCTACATATGAGGTAAACGAATATTTCCTGATAGAAAGTGTATTATCACACGGTTTGTGAGACAAAGTTATCACGCATACTTTTGAGTTAAACTTTGTGAGCAAGATATATATATTATATATATATATATATAGTATGTATATATAACTTTCTTGTAACCATACTGCTACATAACTTAGCCAGCCATAATAACCTTTGTAGTAATAACAGCAGTAACTGCTGTATATAACTCACTCACTAACAATATTAACTGTAATTAACATAGCAAAGTAACAATAACCATATATATATGTAACCTTAATATGTATATAACAACCATAATATATATATATATATATATATATATATATAACATATAATATATATAACTGTATATAAATATATATAACATATAATAATATATATATATATATTACTATATATTAACTCTCTATATATATATATATATATAACATATATATATATAACTTATATATATATATATATACTACTTCTTCATACCTTATGTATATATATCAGGAGCGTATACATAGGGTAGGCAGGGTAGGTAGCCTGCCATATTTTTGTCTTTTTAATAAAATAATTTAACTGGTAAGGTAAAATAAATTATTGGTATTTTATATGAAAGTGTAAAAAAGAAACTGATTTATAAAAATAAATTTAAAAAGAAAATCAACTACTTTAGTAATAACAATTATAATAATTAAATTCATTTGGAATTTTCCTTCTGTTCGTAGAGTAAATTGAAAGCTTGATGGGCGTACGGGTAGATCTTCATATTTCATATAAAGAAATATGAGGAAGCTAAACGTCATACCTTGCTGTTGAGGCAAGAAAAAATAAGCTTAAATTTCGCGAGTTAGAAGCTTTCAGCTCACCTAGTGAAATCATTGCAGGAAATAATTTGAAAAAAAGATTTTGAATCTCTCTCTCTCTCTCTCTCTCTCTCTCTCTCTCTCTCTCTCTCTCTCTCTCTCTCTCTCTCTCTCTCTCTCTCTCTCTCTCTCTCTCTCTCTATCTATCTATCTATCTATCTATCTATCTATCTATTTATCTATCTATATATCTAACTATCTATCTATCTATCTATCTATCAATGTACGATATTTTCACTTATGGTGGCAGAGTGAAAATAAATGTTTACCATATATTTGCTGTGTTAAGTTTTGGAATAGAGGCAGTGAAGATGTTGTGCTTTATTGAATTTTAATTATATGTAACATTTTTATTAATTAAGTGTTGTTTAAAAATATATATAATTAAAAATAATTATTTAAAAAAATTCTGTGGGCTATAGTCAGGCTTTGAGTCAATCTTATGCATATAATACATAAATAAGAAACATGGCTTTTATTAAAGGACGTGAAAAATTAAATTTTTCCTTCAAATAAATAAGAATGTATTTCAAAATTTTAATAATATATATATATTATATATATATATATATATATATATATATATATATATATATATATATATATATATATATATATATATATATATATATATATATATATATACTGCTCTTCCCCTACATATATGCTCTTATATATGGCCCGCCTTGTAGCCAACAGCATACATGCTATATGTAGCCTTGTAACCTTTACTATCTTCATAGCACCAACAACCTTGTATGTAGCAATATGTAGCCAATACTTATATGCTGCTTTGCTCCAATAACCTTAGCATATATATATATATATAACTATATGTATAACTTTGCCTGCAGTGTAATCTTCCAGGGTACATACACTGATATATGTAATATAATATATATATATATATATATATATATATATTTATATAATATATATATATATATATATACTATTTCTTCTTCTATAATATATATATATATATATATATAATAATAACTTATATAATATATATATAGTAGAGAGAGAGAGAGAGGAGAGAGAGAGAGAGAGAAGAGAGAAGAGAGAGAGAGAGAAGAGAGAAAGAGAAGAGAAAGAAGAAAGAAAGAAAGAGAAGAGAGAAGAAGAAGAAGAGAGAGGTTCGGCTGTTTATTGATTGTTCATGTAGAAGCTTGAAAGCAGCAATACTGTTCAAGGGTAACAACGTCTCATCAATTTCAGAAGGTTACTCGGTGCAAATGACTGAGAACTTCAGTAACATGGAGGGTCTGTTATCTGCTTTGAAATAAAACGAATATAAATGGCTGATTTGTGAAGATCTAAAGGTAAATTGATGTCAAGATAAATGTTTTTATCCTTTTAACACAGGTTTCAAGCTAATACATGTTTTATTTTCTATTTACAGGTTGTGCCTATGGTGGTGGGTCTTCAAGGTGGCTACACCAGATATCCGTCCTTCCTATGTCTGTGGGATAGCCGAGCGCACATCGAGACTGGCCAGTAAGGTCATGTTTGGAACCCTGTTCCCACAACATAGTGTCCCACGCTCCAGTGGATATTGGAAAGATTCTATTTCCATCGTCGCATATCAAGCTTGGAATTATGAAAAACTTTGTCAAAGAACTGAATGTAAAGGGTACAGCTTACATTTTCCTGAGGAAAAAATTTTTCGTCGCGTAAGCGAGGCAAAACTGAAAGCAGGTGTATTTGATGGGCCTCAGATCAAGGAACTTATGAAATATCCGACATTTATCAAAAGCATGGAAGGAAATGAGAGAGCTGACTGACTCTGATTCACATCAATTGTAAGCAATTGGTTCTGGGAGAGTACCGAGGTCGGAAATGATAACATATTGTACTTAAGAAACTCTTGCAAATCTTGACAGGCTATTGGTGCACGCATGTCCATAAAGTTGTATTTTCTCCACTCTCATTTACAGTACTTTCTACAAAACTGTGGTGACTTTAGCGAGGAACACGAAAAATGGTTCCATCAGGATAATCGTGTAATGGAAGAAAGATATCAAAGCAGATGGGATGTCCGCACGCTTGCGGACTACTGCGCTGGTCCCCCAAGAGAAATATTACACAAGCGAAACATATACGAAAATCCTTGCGAAAACCATTTATTCCGAAATAACTGTTTTCCTTTGTCTTCTTATTCTTTACTTTTACATTGATTGTGATTGGCCACATATTTTTATATGTATTTTGTACATTTTCGGATAAGGTAAAGCGAATATTTGGTAATAAAAATGTTTTAAATTGTAAATCAATTCTTTTCATAGTTATTTAAACTAAAAATGTTAATTAATGTACCAAACTTGACCTCACTTAAGAGGAAAGGAGGTAAATGTTTTAAATTGTAAATCAATTCATTTCATAGTTATTTAAACTAAAAATTTAAAAAGTACAGAAACTTGACCTCATAGAGGAAAAGGAGGTACATTTTTTGAATTCTGCATGCAAAACACATATCATAACCGTTGATAAAAATTTTAGACCTTAAAATTTTGCAGACCAGTTTTATTAGTAGTGGTAGTACTAATTTTGTTATTATTATTATTATTATTATTATTATTATTATTATTAATTCTCGTTGTGTACTTAAACCAGTCTGTAAGAATTCTATTATTTACCATTATCTATTATTATCATTATTATTATTATTATTATTATTATTATTATTATTATTATTATTATTATTATTATTATTATTATTATTATTATTATTATTATTATTATTATTCTTTATATTATTATATTATTATTATTATTGATGCACATTCAATCAGTAGTGGTATCTCTCTCATTAATCTGATATTGATCTCTCATAATATTGATATTATCTCTCTCTACTAATAGAATTATGATTATTATTATAGTCATTATTATTATTATTTTATTATTATTATTATTATTTATTTTATTATATTTTTATTATTATTATTATTATTTATTATTATTATTATTATTATTATTATTATTATTATTATTATTATTATTATTATTATTATTATTATTATTATTATTATATATATTATTATTATTATTTATTAGTGCCAGTACAGTAGTAGTATTATTATGTAGTAATAGTAAGTAGTAGTAGTAGTAGTAGTAGTAGTGTAGTTGAATTAGATCTCTCTCTCTCTCTCTTATTTATTATCATTATTATTGGTGCTCTCTCCTCTCTCTCTCAACTCTCGATCATATATTAGTCCCTCACTGTGCACTCTCTCTTCTCTCCTCGATGTTATCCATATATTATTATTATTGTTAGTATTCTTATGATTATGAATTATTATTATTAATATAATCTCTCTCTCCTCATATCATATCTTATTCATGCCCCTCCATCCATCTATAAGATTACTCACGATATATACTATCACTCATATCATATACTATATATATATATCATTTATCGTGAGCGTGTGTCACTACTATAATATGAGTGTGCATGTGCTCGTTGTAGCTCTTCTCTCCTCTCTCTCTCTTAATTTATTATTATTTATGATTATTATTATTATTATTATTATTATTATTATTATTATTATTCATCGATCATCATCATTAGAATATGTTATTTTATTATTATTATTATTATTATTATTATTATTATTATTATTATTATTATTATTATTATTATTATTATTATTATTATTATTATTATTATTATTATTGTTAGTCAAGACTTATCAATTATTTTAGCTGGATATCCTCCATATTTATTATTATTATTATAATAATTATTATTATTATAGTTATATTATATTAGTATGTATGATTCTCCTATGCTCGTGTTCTGTACGTGATATATTAAAATTAAGAAATTTTTCGAAATGATATAAACTGATTTAGTTTATGATTTCTCCACGTAAATATTAAATTCAATATGAAAAAACGTACAAGACATCATGGGATTAAGCCTTAAAGGACGAAAACGTCTCCACAGCAACTCATTTCTTGCTTCTATGTATTTTCTTTTTTATATAT
Source organism: Trachelipus rathkii (assembly GCA_015478945.1). Lineage (NCBI taxonomy): Eukaryota > Metazoa > Arthropoda > Malacostraca > Isopoda > Trachelipodidae > Trachelipus > Trachelipus rathkii. Next base: position 12,201 of record JABUQX010016928.1, on the reverse strand, counting down.
GCCATTATGTTATATAAAAAAAATAGGAGCCCAATGCATGGAACCTCTATATTTTAAGATAGCCTGAATAAAATTGAATGGTGATATCCATTATTCATTATTATTGATTATATATATGGATAATGTATTTATCTGTTATTATATTATTATTATTATATCTTATTATTATGGTTATAACTTATTAATTATTCATTTCCTAATTTACCTTTATTTTTGACTCATTTTATTATAGATGATTATTATAAACTTTTGTGTGTGTGTTTTTAACGTGGTTATTAAGCGTTACTCCATAAGACTTAATTACTCTCAGTGCTCTCTTATTATTATTATTATTAATATTGATTTTAATTTTATTTTTATTATTTTTATTTTTATTTTTTATATGTGATTTATTTTTCTCTTTAATCATAATTATTATTTTTTATTACTTACTAATTTATTATGGTATTCCAATTAATTCTGTTATTTTATTATTATTTAAGTAGTACGTAGTGCAATAACAAATCACAATTATAATCCTCACTCGAATAAAATTCTGTATCAAGATGATAAAATGACAATATAATGATATCATTACGTTCGGTAGGCAGATGATAAAGCGATATCACTGTTTAAGTTGGAATTCTATGGCGGAAAGACTAACGTTATGAATGATTACCGCGATACTAATAACTAGATAGTATGTGAAGCAAGAGAGTTATAAAGAGAGAGATAAATATATTATTGCCCATCACAGCAGGCTTGCATTCGATTAAGTTATTGTAACTACGAGAAAGTGAGACGAAGTAATATATATAGTGAATAATATGGATAATATAGATAAGAGAGAGATATGATGAGGATATATATGAGAGAGATATATAAGAGAGAGAGAGATAGATATAGAAAGAATATAATAGATAGATATATATGAATAGAGTATTAGATGAGAGAGAGATAATAGAGGAGAGATGATGATAGATAGATATGGATAATAAATATAGATAATAGATGAGATAGTGAGTTATCACATAACTACTGATATATACATAATTCGGTACGCAATGGTTTAAATAGTATTACAGTATTAAAATATTTTAAAATGTACTTGATGATTGAATACTATCTAAAAGTAATCATATTAATCTAAATATGTGTATATACGTCTTCGTAGTAATTCTAGAAATATTAAATTGTTTCGAAGAATAGTATCTGTACAGGCTTTGCTAAGTAGAATATGCAAAACTCAATTATCCTCAATATACTCTCCTGTGAGATTTTATATATATATACTATATATATAATATATATATATATATATATTATATATTATATTATAAATCTATATATATATATTAGCGTGGAGTGAAAAATCAATATTGTTTTTTGCGGAAACGGTACCCATCAAGACATGTGTATTGAGACCTAGTTAACAATTCTTCAGAAATATTTAATTTCTACGGACGTCATCTTGAGTTCTGCACATTTTGGCTTAAAGTTGGAAAATTTCCGAATTTTATTATATATTTTTACAAATTTTTTTTAAGTACTTGAAACAAAAAAAAAACCTGACGGGTAGTCACTAAATAGTAAAACAGCTCTAAATCAGAAAAGAGAATTTTTTAATATTTTTAGGCGGTTGGTTTAATAGTATAAACACATGAGCTTAAACTTATCCAAATATTCGTAAAATTCTGATATTTTTAACGTTTTATAATTTCTGATATCCTCTTATAAATGTTATTCAAACTGTTTAGTATAGCTTTCGTTTAGATCAACTTTGCCATTGTAGCAACTCTTTCGCATAGGTCATATTAAACTACCCCAGGAAACTCACCACGAGAAGTGGTTTGCACTTCGAGATACCAACACAATGCCCTCCCACACCCAAACCATAAGAGAAGCAATATAAATTTACAATCATATAAATAGAATCTTCAACCAGGTAAATTGTTTCTGTGTGTCATATATTTGACGGATATTTCTATCAAGCATTCTATATTTGATTAAACTTCCTCTTTTCTTTTGATCACAGACCAATTTTGAGGAGCATGGACTTTCTTTGATGGCTCTTCTACCGCTTGGTGTTGGGAGTTCAAAAAGAGTGCACTCAGAAGCTATGTTTACACTCTCGGTTTCCAGTAATCTTTGCAAATCCTGATTTGTCAAATGACTTGTGAGAGGAGGTTCTGTCACTTCCACATCATTCCAAACAATCAAATCAACATACTCTGATGCTCCAAAATTTATTTTCGGGATTTCAAACCGTCTTAGTGGTTTACTGGCCTGTTCTCTAGATCAAGCCTTGATGATACGTCTTAAAGCCAGTCTTTATATGATCTCTCTTATCAACCAACATAGCTATAAGCATGTTTTCATGGTGAGCAAAGTATCCATTGTCTTGGATATATTTGTGTACAATTTTTGCGATTTGCCTCAGAAAGGTAAGTGCAACTCTTTATGGTTTTTCCACAAGTTTTTGAGGCTCCATTATAGGCTTTTGGATTACACTTGATGTGCCTGAACAGCTAGTTGCATTAAACTTTCACTATTTGAAGGTTGCCAACTCTTTGTTAATGTTTTGCGATGAGGTTTTGTAGCTACGTATGAATCTTGAAAATTCTATTAGCATGTTAGTCAACCATCTGGCATGGGAGAGCTTTCCTGGACTTGTGTTTCTAATTTTCGACATGATATTTTCTCAGCTACGAAACAGCTTTACAAATATCATAAAGGTATTGTTGGCCAGTACTCAAACTCTTTCATCACCACCATCGATTATATCATGTAATTAAATTCTAATGGTCCAAACTGGAATATTTTCAATGCATAATGTTGCCAAACCTTGACCGACAGTCAGACAAATCCTTTGTCGCTAGTAAGGTTATCCAGCTTTGTCCACTTAAATGCCGTAAGAAAGTTCATTGTATGCAATTTGGCAATAGCCACTGCAGAGGCTCACCAATTTCTCTTCTAGCGAGCGAATTACACCATTATATTTTCCTGTGTTTGTAGGACATCCATCACAACCAATGCAAACTATTTCCGACATTGTAAGATTGTGCTCAGAAAAGTAATCGACGATAGAATTAGCAATGTCAATGGGCTTTCCCAGACAATGGAACTGTGTAACCGATGAATCTCGATTTAGGCTCCTCTATGAGTGAAATGTGATCTTCTTTAACAGTTGTTCTGTGCATTTTCCCATCGTCTGTCTTGTGAATACGAAGGGTGTTGTCAATTCTACCGTCAAGTATAAGGCAAATGAATAATAATAATATAATTTAAATCTTTCAATATATTTAAAACTTCAAGCCGAGATTTGATTTGCTCGCGTCTTCTTTATTCCTATCTACCACCCAAGGGTCAATATATAACTTATCTAAAGGAATATGAGACAGTACATCGTGTAAGAAGCAGAGGCTAAGCTGTGCGCGATCAGGTACGCCATCCTATCACATACTCGGGAAACGATGGTATTTTTAGCCCTAGTTGAGTATTTAAGTAGTAGCTGCAGGTTCAGGGCCGGGGACACTGTTCCTCTAAAAACAACTCCAAATCTTCTGGACACAACCCATTCTTGAAGTGGACAGTTAAGTCCATAAGCGTTTCATTGTGCTATCCAAGCGCAATTTCAATTATCCTTTCACAACGTTTCTTTCACAATCTTTCTTCTATCATTTTCCTTGCTATTTTCTCTTTATTTTCTGATGCCACTTTAATATCAACACGTCCAATCGCTATTTTCCGAACAGTTCTTTGATCAGTCAAGAATTTGAGTTCAAGATTGGAAACTTCTAGCGCCAGTCCAACATTCTACAAAGTTTGAAAATCTTTACATTTACTTAATAATTAGCATCCAAACTTACACTCGAATCAATGTCTCAGCACTCTATTTGTCGCTCTAATTCTGAAATTTTACTTCGGGAGTCGGCTGGAAAGTATATTTTCTTGAAATAAATGTTACCCTAGTATATTCTGTACACGTTTGTATGTTTTGTTGTGATATCTGTGTATATAATATTTATACAAATCACGAACCTCACTAATGGATATTGATTGAGTGAGTGAGGCTTTATAAACTTGATATACTGATTATGTAAGGAATACAGTGACTTGATAAGAGGAAGTCCACGGATCGTAAGAATGCCATGGTGTAAGAATATATGAGCTGATTTTGAAAGATGTTATATAAATGGTTGTAAAATTAAAATACGTGAATTATTTCCTAGAATTAAGTAACAAGGCTAATAATTAGGCGATCTTTTAATACGCCAGGTATAATAGGCACTTCTATTCCAACTTTACGACAATCTTTAACAAAATTAATGAAAGTTTCGGCTTTGAAAAATAACTGAGTGATGATAAAATCAGCTATTTAAGGCCTTGTTCAACTATTTAGTGACTACCTCTCAGGGTTTTTTTTTTGTTTCAACATAATCATTACTCTTTAAATTAGTTTCATATAATTATAAGAAAGAACTCTTATTCAAATTAATTAAAATAGAAATTTGCAATAGATAGTTGTGAATTTTGCAAAAATATAATTATGATCAATGATAATTTTCTAAGGGAATGTCTTCAGTTAGATGGTCTATGTAGTTTTCATATTGAAGGGTACCGGCTTTCCCGAAAAAAACAAAAATAAATATAAGTTTTCATAAATATTTAAAAAACAAAACAAAAATAAACTAAACTAAATTATTATAAGCATTGATTTAT
>JABUQX010016928.1:0-5000 GCA_015478945.1 Trachelipus rathkii | reverse complement strand
TTAATATATATATATATATATATATATTATATATATATATATCGATATTACTTGCGATTACGTTATGTTAAACTTAAGCTAAAATTACATAACGACTGTTTTAAACCAGGAAAATATTTTGATTGGCTACTTACTGTAAATGTAATCAGGATACAAATTGTACAAATAATTTTATATTATTGTAAAAAGTTTATAAAAGAGTCGTTATTTTACTATATATGAAAAATTGTAAATGTTATGAAAATGTTAATATTTTTATAGCTACTATTTTCAATGTATCATTTTACCAATGAATTATTAATATTGTTATGAACCTTATTATTATTTCCTTATTACTCTTTATGCAGTAGACAACTAGATATATTTGGCTTAGAATTAACTTATTTTAATGTATCATTTTACACAATGATATTTCCGACATTGCCATTATCTATGTATCATTGTACCAATGAATTCCCTACATTAGAGCTATGAAACCTTTACTAGCTTAACACCTTAGCACTGAGAATATCCTAAAGCTGTAAATCCCCAGGATGACTATGAAATCTCTCTCTGCCAACTTATTTGTACTGTATTAGACCTTACAAAAACAACTGTCCTTTTCATTCTCCGAACATGATTCGCACCTCCACCTGTTGAAACTTCCTTCAATTAAGTATGAAGATAAATCCCATATATATTTTGAAAGAGGTGTGAAATAATAGAATTCGTTTATATTTCAATTCTCTTGACTCATATATATATGTAAGAAGATGTAAAATAATAGAATTTGATTATATTTTAAATCTGTTGCGTCATATTAAATATTATAAGTAACACCCAAAATTACACTTTGTTTCTCATAACATATGAGAAAACACATGCCAAAGTTCTATTTTATTTCATTTATTTAATATAAAGAAATAATAATTGCGCAATTTGTGAATAATTTAAATTATAAAATGAAGATTAACTATCTTTATACATTTATCTCAACTTTAACATTTATAGAAGAAAATGTTATAGTCCTTTTTGTTTTAATAAAAATAAATTTACGAAAAAAGTGAATCAAATAATACGAAAATTTTATAAAATTATATATATATATATTATAGTGTCAAATAAACACTTTATAGTATAATATAAAAGCGTTTACTGAAATTCAATTAACTTATACTTTCTATGATCTTTTTTTTCTATATAATAATTTGCAATAGTATGATAAAGGATAACCATAAAATCGAACTTTGGTATTGATTAAATTATAAGGTAAATTTTTATTATTTCTTCCTTGAGAATTATATAGAAAGTGAAACGCTACAAGTGAGCCTAAATGGACTTATTATTAAAATTTAAATATAATATCATCCTTAATATAATTACGAATGTGAAGCGCAACAAGTGAGAGGATATATAATTTTCATTCTCACAATAATAATATTACCTTATAGGCATAACTATCTTAGGCGTAATTAAAATTTAGAACCACTTGATGTATGTGCATACTCCAATTAATGAACCAAATTTCCTCTGAATTGTAAACTTTTTATAGAAAATTATAATATAAGTAATATTATTCAGACCTGATCAATTCCTGAGCGTATTCCTCCAACGATATACCTCACATAATTGTGTCTTTGCTTAAATTATGATGCGGACATCCTTATAATGAGTGGCCAAAATCATCATCTATAATTAGGTAACGCACTCTACACACATCATACCCTGATTAGTTGTGATTTTATTTTTTTAATGATGTGCTAGTCCTGTCTCTCTTCTGTTGAATATAGCTGCGTTTGGCCTTAAATGTAGTTGGGTATTTTGACATACTATCTAGGCGAAGATAATTCGCTCTGCACCTATGTTGATTGCGCACACCAAATTGTCTAACTCGCTGAAGTCGAAGGTATGATCTCGACGAAATTTTGTTGTTGCAAGAGCAGTTTGCTGCGTATAAAGCCTCATTATTAAGAGTTGAGGCCAGCCTACTTGCGTCAGTTTTACTGCTCGTAATTGAGTGAGAAACTTTGGTATTAATTTCAGCAAGTCTAGGAATAAATGTATGTGTATTATAAGTCCGTACTCTCTTTTAGTGGGAGAATTGTGATCAGATACAATGATATACTTATTGTATGCGTATGCTCTCATACTCGCACCATTCTAGAATGTCGCGTTTTGGGTTGTATTTTGTTTAATAAGGTCAATAAATTTATGCATGCTTCTACGATCATGTATATATGTGTCATAGGTGTGTAGGCACTTAGGGGCCTAGCATTTATTTTATTCTTGTGCATAATACTGAAAATTATATTCAGACCTGTTATTAAATGTGTGCACTGTAGACTAAGATTATATCGTTGAAAAGTTAGTACTGTTTCGGCTCAAATATATATGTCATGTCGTGACTGCATTTGTGACCTGCTATTAATTTTCAATGTATATATTGTGTAATAGCTCAGCTCCGAGAGAGTATGTGCAATATTATCATTATATTATTTGTTGTTATTATTTTAAAAAACCGAAGACTTAGAACATAACCAAATGAAAATTAAGATATGTGAAAGCCACGGTATTGTAGTAACTCTCTAATTGTTATAATATAGAGGTTTCTGATATACCAAATAAGCAAGTGATATAATTTCTAACATGAACATCTCTTGATTAAAAAGATGAAATCCATTTTTCGTCGACATAACATATGCTGACTCACACATACTAAATGATTTATAATTACCAAAATTATCCTGAACATATGAGAAGCAGTTAGCTGATAAAAAAGGAATTAAGTTCAATAAGGAAAGGATGTAGTATAGTCATGTGTACTCTATGCTGTGGCTCTTGAACTAGCGTGAGCACACGCAATTGACCGAAAATAGATGCAGGAGCAGTGCCTCCCTGGTTCGAATAGAGCAAACTGATGGGAAAAAACACCGTGAGAAGCGAATCATCTAACCTAGTTCTCTCGGAATTTAACTCGGTTACTTAGAAAAGGAGTAAATTTGGGGATAGCCTGTTGAATGGCCTGATAATAATAGTACAAGCACACTCCGCTATCTCGAGCGCGTCAGAACATCTTTTAAGCTCGAGAAAGAAATTTGTCTTTAACATGGAGTTACTTCCAGCGGAAAGACGGAAATTTATATAAGGCTTATTGAAGAATCTATGAGATCAGGTAAACAGGTATTATATATGTTGGAAATATGCCATCACATGCGTATATATAAAATAATATTAAAGACAGGGGACAAACAGTGTAAAGCTGAATCCTATAAGGTGAAATGGTAGTAAGAAGGAAAATATCAAGACTGGTAAAATTAACGTAGTATAGATATGGATAATGCCATCTCTTGAAATGAATCCCTTGTGTTACATCATCACAGGGAAAATAGGCGGTCAGTTTAGTATAAACTTAGAAGAGATCTACTCAAGGTGATATCTTGGATACTTAGTGACAAGTGACCAGAGGTCGCTATACTCACGTCAATATAAGTGAGTGGCGATAGGTTGAAGTCTTACCTAGTGATAAAAAATACTCAGGTATTGTTTAGGAGTAATCTGTAAACTTAAAAGATCAGCTAAGTCGATAAAACTCTTTATAATAAGTAATATAATTCGAGTACTCTGTGAGCCTAAGTAGATCTCGTAGATGCTGACAAATGAATTATTCCGTTGCTGTACCTCACTTGCATGAAGCTTTTCGGGTATAAGAAGTTTACTGGGAGTAAATAGTAGGACAGATGGTATAATTGATAATAAGTATATTCGTGTCAATCATCCCTCATTACATCTAATTTTCAACTTCTTTCTATAGAAGGTTTAAGAGCGACTTTATTTCCGAGGTTGTAAAAGATATAGTCGCTAATAGTAATGATCATATCGAAGTTCCTGCACACAATTGCACTTATTTAGGTGTATGGACATATGTGTATAACCGACTCTTAAATTTGCTTTTATTGTAAAGTAAAATGAAAATCCTAATTCAAATTATTATATAGATAAGCAAGGTAGATTGCGTCTAACACGGTCTAGGTAGTTTTTTTTACCATGATATATGTTGTTTATAATATATATTCCGATCGAGAATTTCTTTATTAGTTGACTATATTGTCTCTTAATTACATTGAAAGGTGTGTTGTTCGCGAAGAGTATGGATTTCTTATTGAGTGGAAGAGAGAATTTTGTATAGACAGTGGTTTGTCAGGGCTGGGCCCGGTTCGTGCGCACAAGATCTGTAGGGCATGGAGCCGCGGTGCAAAACGACACTGGCGTCCTGGGCCGCTTGTTTGCAGTAAAGTACCTTTTAGCGTTACATACAGAACGAAAGAATTCACACTTAATTATTAGAACGTGACATACTATTTGAAATAAAGCTTCTTATTTATCTAGGATATTCGTTGAGGAGCGTTGCTTCGCCTATCATCAAGGGATGAAAGGAGAATAATCATTTGAGTGTGTCAAACAGCACTCCGTTACATATGTGTGATGTGAGATTAGGACTTGCGATAGTGTGGTTTCAAAAATTCTGAGCAAAACACAGAGGTTAGTGGACTGTTCTAGAATACCCCATACTCAATCGCGGCTGATGTTTAGGAATTGTGAGGAGTATATCTTTTAATTTCTTTCGTGAGATAAGTGAATAATTGACAATCAATGTAGAGATATATTAAATGAGTGCTAAGCAATCAGAGCATAATCAGAAAAGTTTCAGTATTTCGGGCATTATCTTTCTCTACTATCTCTCTTGATTCTTTAAACTATGTCACGATGAGAGAGGTTATATGTTGACAGCGAAGAATTTGGAAGTATCTTATATAGGAAAAAATAAGTTTATAGATATATCGTGTGGTTGTTGAACATTTGAAAATGGTGTTTTTTTATGTTATAATTAATAGCTCCTTACAAATCAAAATAGAATAATATCTATCTGAATCATGTTATTTTTTTGCCGAAGGTCAAAAATTTCAGGTTCTCAAATTAAAGGGGTAGCGCGTTTTAATGGGTACTCAATTCCTTATCTAAAT